>CAUYRH010089238.1:0-78697 GCA_963574655.1 Perodicticus potto | reverse complement strand
ATGCAGGGGCAATCTCATGGGGTCAATATATTTATTAAATCTTAAGAGAGAAAAAGAGTAATTATAGATCCTTTTGTCCTTTTTTAGTTCTCCATAAGATTCTGAGAGACTCTTTCATGGAATCCTGAAGGAAGAAAGGGCATTGGCCTCACTTAGTGTAATGTTATCATTTGCCAGAAAGAACCTTGGGCTCCTGAGAGGCCTAAAGATTCCCTAAAGAATCTGGTCAGTAATTTGAAAAATATGAGAAAGCACAAAGAGGACCACAGCAATCAGCTGTAATCTCCCCAGGTGGGAACACTGACTGCTAGTCCGTTAGTCCTTGTTTAAGGACTCAGCCAATGAGGGCCAGGACCATACCTGGGCACCAAAGCTCCTTCAGAGTCTTAGATAAGCAATGTCATTTGTAGCTGAGTTTCAGGGTAGGGAATGGAGATAGCTTAATTGCTCTACAGGAAGGGTGGGGAATTTAGAATTGTTCTTAAAAAATGTGATGAGGAATTCCCCTGCCATATTTATTTATCTTAAATGTTTCAGCTTCTAGGAAGGTGTAAGAAGAAGAGAAAGAAAAGAGGTAATATGGTAGAATAACAAAATGCAAAGGCCATGGGACTTCGAAGGGAGAAGTGGAGATTATTTAGCTTCAAAGTTGTATGAATTGCTGTGAAATAAACTTTCCATCATCTCCCCAAACCTCTTATAAAGTCAATTTCACATCCAAAGACCCTGGGTGAGTGGTTTGTCTGGTGACTCTCTGAGAGTGGGGGCCGTGCCTGGCTGGTTTCCCATGGTGTGGCTCAAGTTCCCCACATGCAGGGCAGTGACGCCTTAACTAAGACATTCTAACTGAAGCTGGCGCTCAAATAAAGAAGCAACCCTGTTAACTAATACCCTTAGAAGTTCAGATCACTCTTGGCAAGGGCATTGGACTTTCCATAAATCGTGGTACTGGGAGGTTTGAGCCCATGTTTTCTAGATTTTAAGGCACAGAAGAGCCTAGCTGATAGGCAGGCTATTAAAAATCAGCCCACAATACCCCCAAAGTGTGTGTTTGTGTGTGTTTATGTATGGCCTTGGTATGTGCAAACTAGTTCTTTATACCCTCCCATCCCCCCAAAATAACAACAGTCACAATTCCAGTTAGTTTCTGGAATTTCTGGAAACCTTGTACAAAAGGTACAAGTTGTTTAGCTGTTTTTTGAAGGACAGGAAATGGGAAAGTAGAGGCAGGAAAGAGTCATGACAAGCTAAATTATTCACTCTCCATATCCTATAAGCCAGTAGTGGAATGCTGATATTCTTACTCTGAAAAATCACTAGAGCATTATCATATAAACCCCTTTAAAGGGTTGCCATGCACACAAGTGCACCCTCCACCACCAGTGTCTTGTTATAGACAACATAGCCCACATCACACAACCTACGTCATGGAGAGGTACGAATGCCCAAATCTACCAGTGAATAATGGTTCCTGAGGAGCACAGATGAAGGAGAATCTTCTCTTTTACAGCCCTAGATTTTTCCTTTTCCTTCAGGGCTATCACTCACACATATCCATGTCACAATGAACATAGTTTTATTTATTATTATTTTTTTTGAGACAGAGTCTCACTCTATTGTCCTGGGTAGAATTGTGTCATAGCTCATATCAACCTTAGACTCTTGAGTTCAAACAATTTCCTTGCCTCAGCTTCCTGAGTAGCTGGGACTATAGGTACCAACCACAATACCCAGCTAGTTTTCCTATTTTAAATGGAGATGGGGTCTCACTCTTGCTCAGGTTGGTCTTGAACTCCCGAACTCAAGCAATCTACCCGCCCAGGCCCCCCCAGAGGGCTAGGATTACAGCTGTGAGCCACAGTGCCTGGCTATTTATTTTTTAATTGAAAAATAAAAATCGTATGTATCACATACTGTATGTTTGAAAATAAAAACAGTGAATAGGTGATTCTTAACATAGTATTTGTAACAATATTGACTCTGTTGAGATCTGACAAGCATTTCCATCTTTCTGAAGTATCCTAAGTAAAAGCTTTCCTTTTATGATGCTCAGACAAAGACTGAGCAGAAATCACGAATTTTCAGGCCAGTTCTAAATGAAAGAAGAGGTGGCCCTTCACACCACACGGGCTGAGGTGTACGTGCACCAGGGCTGTCTGCACAGGCCTGCGATCATGCTGCTCTGCCAAATGACGCGCACTGTTCTGAGTCGAAGTCTCTAGGGGAGGAAGTAGGAAAAGCTCATCCTGCCACTCTGCAAATTAAAGCTCTCCGGTGGCTCCATCCTCTCAGATGGAGGCCCAGCCCCTCCTTGCCGAGGCTGTGCCTGGTCGTTGGCTGCCCAGCCCCACAGCAGCTGGCCGGGTGCGCCTCAGGAAATGCAGAGAAGCCACTGAAGGGCACACTTTCAAGCCAACGTCAACTCCTGGCACCTGTTCCTTCCTCTCTGACAGCAGCGCCATCTCCTCTGTCGCCAAGGGATTAACTGCGTCCCAGCAGAGCGCGGTGGGGCCCTTCCCAGCACAGACGTGTGTCTCCTCCTCTGGCCGGTGTTTGTCCCCACTTCCTTTATGAGGTCGCGTAGCAACCCGACACATCTTGCCTCCTGCGCGCCACACCCACGACTTTCCCTTCATCCCCGCTCTTAGCAGCCCCGGTCCCCTGCTCTCGGCCTGGGCGGCGGCCACAGGTGTTATGTGGGTGCCAGGACAGGCTCCACTCTTTCCTTCCGCGGGCTGGCGCTTGTGCTCTTGGCTTACCCGCTGCAGCCCACCGGCGGATGTGGGTAAGACTCTTCTGCAGCCCTGAAGACGCCGCTCAGCCGCCGCGTCTGTTTCTAGGTGTGCCTGTTCCATCTGCGTCTGCCTTTCACCTGCACCTTGGGTGGGCTCACGCAGTAGGGATAGACTTTGAGGGTTTTGTTGTTTGTTTTCAGTCTCTTCCTCTAGATTTAGTCACAGAACGAGAAGCATAATCATCTCTACCCCCTCAAATGTGCAACAGTGCTTGGGGCTGAAAAATCAGTCCCTGTTGATCACGGAGATGTCTTAGTGACTAACACCCTAGGGAGAAATGCTTTCTTATATCTACATAGCTTTTGCGGGTGACTGGCTATAATTAAGCTCTTCACTTCACAATCGAAAGTTAGAAAACATCCAACCCAGTGTTTCCACTGAACTCCACATTGGTAGGCCCAACGGTGCTTGGCAAGGTCACTCTTGAACGGCTTGCTGAGTTTTTAAATGCTACACCCTATCTGAATTCCGCGTTTTATCCTCCGATCCTTCTCTCTCTGGTTCCCCCATTTCAATTCATGGCAACTTCATTCTTTCAGCAGCTGACGTCAAATATTTTGGAGTTACCTATGACTCTTTTCCTTCTCTTATATTCACACCCAGTGCGTGAACAAATCCTGTTGGCACTTCTTTCAAGATACCGTAGATTCCATCACTACTGCGCTGGCGTATGCCACGATGCTGGCTTACATTTGCTGCAACAGCCTCTTAACTGGTTTCCTGCACCCACCCAGCCTCATGGTCTATTTTCAACACAGCCATTCAAGCGGTCCTTCTACATAAGTCAGATAGCATCTCTTTGCTGCTCAAAACTCTCCAAAGACGCTTTTCTTCCTTGCTCTTTCCCAACACCTGCACAGTGCCTGGCATATAATAGGCATTAAATATTTGCTGAATGCTTAAGCCTCTGTGTAACACATCAGGAAGTTGCAATCTGCAGTATTTTATTTGGTCATCTAATAGGGTATATAATATAAATGTGCCACATTTTTAATATAATCGTGTATTTAATATTACATTAATATTAATTTTAATGTTCCAGAAATAGGAAGTGTGTAAAAGATTGGCTGTGGGAACAAGCCTCATCTTTGCCCTTTTCTTCCTTGAGACCTGGGCTGGGCACATAGTGAAGTGTCCTTGACTTTGGTAGGTCATTTCCAAGTATAGCTCATTCACACTGTGTGAGAGATGGTATTTATACAAAAAGCTGTTTTAACACTGAGGTTGTCTGCAATAATTTTTTCAGAGCTATATTTAGACAAGATAGTGTAAGATGAATCATTGGTGTCAACTTTAATAGGTTTTTGAGTGATTGGGTGGAAAGGTTACTTACCCAGCTTTTGGGTGGAAAATTATAAAAACAAATCAAATATGTAAATTATAAAATCTTTATCTTTGAGCATTTTGAATTAAACTGAATTCACTTTTAAGAATATTTACAGTGTAGGTTTCAGATACAATACTTTATATCCTGCAATTATTTATACGTGACTTTTAAATTCTTCACTTAAGAATGAGAAAATTGACTGCTTATGTAATTTTAAACTTTAATAATTTTAGTTCTCACTCATAATCAGAAGATAGCAAATGGCGCACAAAAGCAAGGCAGTTCAAATTTCTCAGCTCCAGCCCAGCCACTAGCCTTCATCGCGCATTGTTCAGAGCAATTTTCCAACTCATTGACAACATTCTCCAGTTTCTGCTGAGTGATTTTGCAAATTGCTTTCATCATCCCTGCCCCAAGCTCCTCCAAACAGTGTGCCTCCGATAAGTAATGAAACACCTTTTCTGCTTACTTATATTATACCCAAATCCAAAGTTAATAAAACTTGAGTGTGCACTAGAGCTTGTAAAGACCAGATCATTATCATTTATAGAATTGTCTTAAGTTACTATTGTCATAATTAATAATAATTATAAAAAATTTAAGAATCAAAGACATATACAGCATAAGAGGTGAAGTTCTTCCTCTATCTCTTCCCACGTTACCCTGGCTGGGGGTAACTGCAGTTATCATCGTGGTATATTTTAAAATATCTTCTCTAGGAAGTATGGACATTTTGACAATATTGATTCTTCCCATCCATGAGCATGGTAAGTTTATTATTCTCAGGGACCGTCATACTGATGGCCTTTTCTCCTGATACCTGCTGATCTTCCAGAATGTTAATCTACATCCAGTGTTGACACTTGCTAGCCTGTCTTTATAAGCATAAATATTTGACATTCCAAAATTTGATTTGGGTTCCTCTTTTACTTTGAATAAACAGATCTAAAAATCAATCCCTACAGCTGAATTCCGTTTTCTGTAAATAGAGGTCAAACACATCAGAGTAAAGGTAATTAATCTATGATGTCGAGATAAATGTATTAGGTAAGCAGTTCTTAGAATTCTGATTTTTAACAGGATATACAAATTTTGTGTGTTTCGTTTATTTTATTGCCATCTTGTAACAAACCTATGTGAAATTCAGCATTAGTTCCTAAAAATAACATTAATGGAGTATATAGATGTATATGGTAATTTCATTTTTCTTATAATTGGGGGCATTAGAAAAAAGAACTTGGAATTCCAGGAAGACCTGAGTTCAAGTTAAGTACTTACTGGCTAGGCAAATTTGGGAAAATTACGTTTTTCTTCAAATTTTAGTTTTCTTGTCTGTACAGAAGGAACTTTATTGCTAGTTCGTGGAGTTTTGAGGCTAAAATAAAATAATGCATTTAATCGATTATGTTCAATTATGTACATCATTTGTAGCAACTTGGTTGAAACTACAGACCATTATTTTGAGCAAAGGTATCTCAGGAATGGAAAACCAAACACCATTTATGTTCTCACTAATGGGAGAGCAATTAGTGGGAGCTAATAGATAAGTAAACATAGAATAGATGGGTAAACATGGGCACAAAGTGATGTAAAGGATGCAAGAAGCCGAGAAGAGAATGAGAGGGAGAGTGGGGGATTAAAAGCTTACCTTTTGGGTACAATGAGAAGTCTTCTGGTCATGGGCACACCAAAAGCCCCTACTTAAGCTTTATACGAAATATCTATGTAACAAAAATCACTTGTACCCCTTTAGTTAACATTTTGATATAAATTTTAAAGAAGAGATGATACACTCTAAGTTTACAGGAGCTTTTTTTGATAAAAAAAAATATAAGCCCTATATAAGCCCTTTTTGATAAGCCCTATATTAAGTTGTGCCATAATGTACAACTGTATTTCGTTGAACTCAAGTAATTGTAACTTTACAAAAATGCACTTAAGATCTTTCTAGGCAAATCCCCATGCAATTTTTCTTTCTAAATGTTCTTGGTTATACCAGCACGTAATTTTTCCAAATGAACTTTTGATTCATTTGGTTGATGGAAAAATCTTAACAGTTTGTAGATTAGGAAAAGATTGACATTATTGTGGTGTCAAACTCTTCACTTGATGTGTTGCTCTATTTATTAATATTTGCTTAAAACAGCTTTTAGTTTGCTACACTAAAAATGTGAATAGGATTTAAAATTACATATTTCTAATTGAATGTAGCTGATACTGGGGAAATATACTATCTTTAGTATACTCCTCTATCTGGCCATCTATTGAACTCCGTTTATTAGTGCAATTACATATAGGATCTTGACTTTTACATGAGTCTTGTTGATTTAGTTTTTACCTTCTTCTGTAGAATGAACCATAATTGTTGGGGAGTGAAATATATTTTGATTTTCAGACTCTTTCCTTGCTTAGGAGTCTAGCTTCTCATTTTGAATCTGTGTCTGTGTGATTGTAATCATATTTTTCCTGAACTTTCCAAATGTAGGACTTAACATTTTGCTCTCTTAATTTTCTCTTTTTCAAGTCTAGAGTACTCAGAGGATATGTTTGATGCCTCTTTCTTAGAGCAAAAATGCCAAATCCCGTGATTGTTACTGTAACAGTGAATTTGATCTTTTCCTCTTGCTGTTTATCAGATTCCCAGTGGATGTAACTCTCGTATGGCGTATGTAAGCTTTTGAAAGTTTTTGTTGGATATTACATTAGTAATTCTTTTTTCCTTCTTCATAAAGGTACTTTTTTCACATAAAATGAGTTGAACTTTATTATTTGTATGGATCCAGTTAAATCACTTTCATAATTAGCACAATCTTCATTGTTCATGATTGCCAGGAAATGAACTTTTGGGGGAAATACATTTTCTGAGAACATTATCTTTCCAAGGGTCATACTTTTAAATTCATTTCAGATTGAAATCTTTTCAAAATATATGCAATCCTACATATGGTATTTATTTTCCAACCAATGGCTAGCTTCTTTAAAACAGTTAGAGAAATTTAGTTGTTAACTGTAAATGAAGATGAGAGGGCAGCGACATTGGAAATAAAGCTACTAAGACTCTTATAAATAATTTTTATACCAGAACTGTTTTTAAAGTCTTAAGAATACATTCACTAAATTAATAGAGAGCAATAGCAATTAAATGAAGAGAATATGAATGATGTTTTCGAAATTGTTAAGTATAACAGTGGGTAATTTGTGTTGGGTTTTATTTATTATCTTTGTTACTAGAATGTCCTCTTCCCTTTAGTAAAAACTTAAACAATAATTTTGTTTGATTTTGTTGCAGATAATATGCATTCTAGATGTCACTTATTTTAGTACCTGGTTGTTATGGGCTGAATTATGTCCCCATCATCCTCCCATTCATATCTTGAAGTTGTAACCCCCAGAACTTCAGCTAGGATTTTTACAGAGGTAATCAAGCTAAAATGAGGTCTTTTAGAGTCTTCTATGACTGATGCCCTTGTAAAAAAAATGGGAACTATGGAAACTCACAAATGTGTGTATGTATACACACACGTACACAAGGTGAGCGTCCTATGAACATAAGGGCAGAGTTTGGGTGATATGTTTATTGGCCAACGAAGGCCAAAGATTGTGAGAAAATTACCTGAAGAGGAAAGAGGCATGAAGCAGAGTTTCTCTCATAGCCCTTAGAAGGAACTCCCCCTGTTGGCATATTGGCCTTGGACTCAGTCTCTAGAATGGTGAGGGAATAAATTTCTGTTATCCTCTTACTGTGGCACTTTGCTACAGCAGCCCCAGTAAACTAATACATTGGTCTTCCATCAACATTTAATGCTTTGCAGATTTTATAGAGAGGAAGATTGACTTGTATCTGGTAGGTCCCATCTTTTGCATCTGGCCATGGTTTCATAGTCTCGTGTGGTTTGTAGAGCTGAAAAGAGCTCAGAATATTTGTAGATAAGTCTTGTCCATCCCTCACATTTCTCAGACATTTATTCATCCATCTATCCAATATTTATTGAGTGTCCACCATGTCCACCATGTCCACCAGGCTGGCCTTGACTTTGCTGTTGTAAAACTTGCATTCAGCTACTATACAGTGTTCATGGAATTTTCAATCCAGGATTACATTTGCTTAGTTAACAAAAAACTGAAAACCAAAGGATATGAATCTGTTGTAAGCACATCTCCTGGCTTTACAGCTACTTCCTCTTCTATTGTACAGAGACTAGAACATAATAAAAGTACTTGAGTTTACTTTTTATCACCATGTTTTATTTTTCTCAGGACTTTTAGCCTGTGTGCCTGCCAAATCCTGTATGTCCTCCTACTCTGTCATTTGTTCTTCCTTTGCTTTCTCTTCTAATATCTATAATAATGCAGTTTTTAGTATACATATTTCAGAACAGAAATGCTATTGATTTCAGGAAAGGACTCTCAAAATAAATTGTCATACACTAGTGCTAATGGTTAAAGAAAGACCTCTCCATTCATCAAAAAAATACAGGGTGGCTATATTTTATTTTATTTATTTATTTTTTATTAAGTCGAATACATATAGATCATGAATACCTTCATATTGCACAAGAACTTTATGGCCATCCTGTATTTGTAACTGAACCTTTTCTGAACCATGGTGGGTAGGGCGGCATGCCAATGTATATGATAGGGAGCAGAGAAATGGCTGGACACCGATCAGTGATGCTCAAATTTAGTTTCCCAGAAAAAAAAAAAAATCCTCCATCAGGCTGCCCTCAGGGCATTTGTTTCTTTCTCATAGAAAGGTGGAGCGAGGCACACGCAGCTGCAGGACCTCTTGGGCAGCTGCCTTTCTACGGATTTAATTAATGAATCAAAGGTGAGTACTGTATCTCCCAGGTGCTTTCTGCCCTCCAAGTCACCTCTCTGACTGCTCTCTTTAGTGTCCTTTGACTAGCAATAGACAAAGCATCTTGTATTCCTGCATCTTGCTGAGCAGATCAGAGTCTCCTCAGCCTCTCTCCTCTGGTCTGAGCTAGGCATGTGGGTAGTGAGCAAAAGGAGAGCCCTCTTTTCTCCAGAGACCAGGCTGGGCCCATGTTTCCCAGACTTGCCTAGAGAGGGCTACAAGATCAGAATCTCCAGGCAGAGGTCTGGGAAGCTTTATTTTTAATAAATACAACAGATGATTTCTGCAATTTGGCACATTTGGGAAGCACTGTGCTATGACATTTTAAGGCGAGTCAATACAGGCTTACGTTTTCTAAACATGAAAAACAAAAGAAAGCAGGCAAAACCATAAAAACAAAGCCACAATATGACATGAGAGAAAAATCTAGAAATTCTGAGCCTCAGTTTCTGTTTGCTAATAACCCAGGATAAATTCTGTAGCTTCTGTGCATCTTGTACATAAAATGAAGAGGTTAAAACAGATTCATTCATTTGTTCATTTATTTATTCATTTATCAAATATGCATCAAGGGCCTACTATTTGTTAGATATTGTTCTAGTCTCTGGGGAAACGGCAGCAATGAATTATTTATTGATTCTCTGGCTTTAACATTAGCCCGTTTTCAGTGCACTATGAGTATGTCCAAGATTATCATCCACTGACATCCAGAACATGGTGGAAAAGGAGTACTTATTATTATAGCCTTATCATGTTATTATTATAGTGGTTCCCGCTCCCAGCACTCCAGATTTTAGAATTCTAGCCATGCTCCAGGGTTGTTAAATAAAGTTTTAAAATCTTTTTTATTGAAAAACTGTTTTCTTAGCAGAGGTGTGACCAAATTCATCCTAAAGACTAAGAAAGAACCATCCTAACTCCAGCCAACTCCTACTGGTTTTCAGAATGAAATGAGTTCAGAAGAACTTAATATCAGATAAACGCATTCTGAAGCCAACATGGATAGGTTTAGTTAGGTTTATTCCGAAGTTAAATCATGAAATGAGATTTCCAAATATTTTAGTCATGGATCCTACATTTTTTATGCGAGGCCACATGTGCCAAGTTTTAGGGGTCGTCACTGGAGTTAAGAAGGGGTGCTGATTTTATCTCCCTCACCTTAGAATTAGGTTCTCATTCATCATGACTTCCTACATTGAATCTCATCAAAAAATTGGACCACTTTGTCTTTGAGATCAAATCTGTGGCAAGATTAACCGAGGGGTGCCCCATGTCTAACCTTTTCTTGATTTTTTTTTAAGGTTATAACACAGAATTTTTTGAGACATCTGGTTAATTTCAGAGAGTTCTGTGAGTTCAAGCCTTTAGATTTTAAACAAACAATTGTATTCTTTAAGGACTTTAAAATTTCTTGGGTTGAGAGAGTATCACTTTTTTTTGTAGCTTTCCTAGGTTGCCTTTTGAAATGGATTTATTGCTATTCTGTGGGAAACGTTAAATTCATAACTCAATGGACTTATGAAATGCACTATTTTAGGTGTCTCAGTGCCACAGAACATTGTCTTTGAGGTCAATAAAATTACTTAAAATTGGAATGGAGATCTTTTGGGGGAAGTCAGCATTTTTTATTTTTAAGGGTTGTCCTTTGTCGAGGTGCTAGCTTATCCTTAGACCTTTTAAGGTCTATTATGCTATTATTTCATTTGCTAAAGACTAAGAAAACAAAAACTTAAAACATTAAAACATATAGCAGAGGATAAAGCAGAAACATTATAAAGTTTCGTTTTGACTTAAAAAATGACAAATCCATTGTTTAAAATACAATGGAAAAAAGTGTTGCCCAAAGCTGGCACAGGTGGCTGAGAATACCCAGGTCTGAGATCCTTACTCAGAGGCCTGGGAGGGGAGAGAAAGCAGTTGCTCTAGGGCTGTGATCTGAGCTCATATGAAGGATAGGGATGTTCTAGTCCTGAAGTCCTTTGACCTTGCACCTAGAATCAGACCTACCATACACATATTAGAGTACATGTATTCTTCTAAAATATGTCATCCTGGGCAAGTCACTTAATGTCTCTGATTCTTAATTTCTCACCTACTAAAAGAAGATAATAGCACCTACAGAAGAGCATAGGATTAAATGGGAAAATACAAGAAAGTGGTCTTACTTGCACAAACGTGGCACAGAGTAGGTGGTCAATAATGTTTTCTGGATCTTTATGGCTGTGTACAATACAGCCTGTAAGAGCATATATCTTAAACATAGAAAATAAGGTTTGAATTTACAGGTTATTTAGACTTAAAATGTGTCTTGTTAGGACCAAAGAAATATTGTAGAAAATATGTTGGGCCCATCTCTGACGATACAGAAGTATATCAACTGGTCCTTGGCAGGCTTAGATTAGAGATACTCAGAGGCTAGCCTGTGGAATGATTTGAGGTTCCCACCTGTAGAAATGAAAATGCATAAATGTCATAACTCTTCTTGTGTGTTACTGGGCAGGCAACTCCTGTTCCATACCTCAGTCTGCCACCGGCGATCTGATGTGCTGTCACCTCCTCAATTATCTAATCCTTTGCTTTGATTCATTCCCTTACAATGTGTTTGTCCTCTTGTAAAAGCTAGCCATCTTGCATGAGGTTGGTTATAGACTTCATATCAGATTTCGAGGGCTGCAAGATTTGATTCCTTCCTTCTCCTCAGTATTTTACAATGATTTGACATCGGTGAAAAAACAGGCATCCGTCGTTTTATTACAGATGTTCCTGTGCTGCGATAGCTCTTTGAAGTTAACACAGCAAACAATTATCCTTTTGTCTCAGCGGTGTTTCCATTTTTGATATATGTTTTTAATACCTAAAACCAGGAAAAACTACAAAAGAACAGATAATAAGGCTAGTTATGTTTTTAAATCATTTCCTTGCCTCTTATTAATAACTATGTTGCATCTACACCTGAGAAACCTATGAAAGCAAATCATTGAGGCATAAAAGCAAGACGTTGGAATGATACGTCCTTTTCCTGTCATTATTTATCGCATTCAGAATTTTCTGTCTTTCTGGCTCTTCATAATTCATAATTCTATCATATTTACATCTTTTCTGATTCTTTTATCTCTTATGGCACAGTCAACATTGTATTTAGTCAGATTCTTATGTGTGTATTCTTCCTTATGCAGTCTTATGTCTGTCAAGACTATTTCTGTCAATAGGCACTTTATGTCAATTATTTGGATTGATCTTTACGAAACCTTCTAGTTATTATTCCCATTTTGCGGCAGAGGAAGCAGGGGCTCGCAGGGTTAAGGCTCTTTTCAGCACTCTCAGGGCAATGTTTCAGCGTGGTTTTGGGTACCCTTTCATCCCTGCAACTTCAGAAGAAGTCTGTTTTCTCATATTTGCATATTGAGTATTGGAGATCCCTGCAAAGGTGACATATCTGTCTACTTTACCCTCCAGAGTGAAGCCTTGGCATATATAGTGACAGGTACAGAGAAAGTATAGGCATCCTGGGTATTTGTAGAGGTTGGAATGGATATTGGTGTTAACTGGCTGTGGTTAAGCCACAAGACAGAGTATGAGAACTATGTGTCCCTTCTTTTGCTCTTCGTACACATTTAGTACAACATTGCTAGTGGTGACTTAGATTTACAAGACAGTAAAGGCAATGATAATCACCTCACAGGGCGTAAAGAGGAACCACTGTAAAGATATTGCCCGGGGAGTCATCTGGAACAGAGTTCAAAGGACAGCTCCTCTACTTGATGGCCATATAGTCTTGGGAATGCCACCTGACCTCTTTGAAGTTTGGTTTCATTACTTGTAAAAGTGGTGTTGATTACTCGTTTGAAGGACTATTGTACAGCTTGACTGAAGTATACACTGCGAAGTACACAATGGAACCTTGTAAACAGTAAATATCAGTGTCAGCTTCCCTCCTTCATTTATAAACTTAATGGAAGGTAGGACAATATAAAACTACTTTATGAATCTTTTGAAATTGTTAGAAGGGTCTTGCTTCTTTCTATTCCTGTGAGATAAGCTTTTGAAATGCTCTAATTTACATTAAGGTCAATATTTACTTGTATGAGATTTTTTTGTTTCTTACCATCGCTATTTATTTTACTAGTCCTGATTGTCCTTCATCCAGTAATCTATGCAAAGTATTTATTAAAAACATGTTACATAGCCACCTATGAATTTATGGAGAAGAGGAGGCACATAAGCTGGCTCGTGGTCTTCATGGTAATTGTACTGTAATGGGGAAAAATCAATAAATGAAAATAAGCCAAGAATAAGGATGGTGATATTTATTATAACTGCAAAAGAAGCTCATAGTCAAGGATATGAGTTGGGCTTGAAGAAAGGAAGTTGGACAGGGATGAGACAATTAATTAAATTTTGGAGAGGGCAGGAATGGGCTGATCAAAGGACTGGAGGGAAGAATGCACATTGAATGTGTGGGCAGTAATGAAGGAATCTTCCCCCGGAGCTGGGGCTGGGGGTAAAGATCAAAGGGGAAGCAGTATGAGGCTGGACTCCAAGGTAGAATGCATGTTTAGTATATGCATATTCTCATATTTATAGCTTCTCTCTTGTTGCTGCTTCTTAATTATGTAAAAGTTGAGGCCTCTTTTGCACTGACCTGAATCCAGACAAACCTTGAGCAAATTATTTATTTTCTCTGTTTTTCTGTTTCCTCTATTATTAGATGTGTGTGCATGTGTATTCGCTCATGCACGCACATGTGTCTTGAAAACTCTCTAGTTGGCCAGTAAGAAGTATTGAAAGACCAGCGAGAGAGAAGGAGTTATCCTAAACATTTTGCGTGGAGACCAAAGTACTCATGGGATTGTCAGTGTTGATGGTATCTCTAGAACTTAGTTCTTGGAACTCACAGGGGATCCTGAAATGAAAAAAGTTTTATGTAGATAGGATAACAGTCACAGTTTGATTTGAATTTTTAAATTCTTGAGCAGAAGAAAACAATAACAAAGAAGATCTTTTCATTTATAGAGTAAAAGACTTGACCTGTGTTCTTTCCTACGCCCACCTTCTGCCCTGGGACTGAACCCACAGGGACTGTGCTATAATTCAGTGTCTCCAAACCTTTTAGATCCTGTACTTCAACCAATGAAATTATTATTTGGCTTGCATTATAAATATAAGTTTGTATATGGTTATTTATTAAATTTGTGTGCTAGCATACTATCTCATTTTATCCTGATTGGAAAATCTTGTGTAATTCCTGAGTGAGTACCTTGCTTTACAGACCAGCATCTCTGACTAATGGATGGGAATAATTTAGAGGCAATGTGATCATTACATTTTAAAACTTGTGAGTTCCCTCTCTTCCCTTTAAAAACAATATGCAGATGTTGTTCTGTAGGTAGTTAGGTGTAACAGTGTGAGCTGTGCGGTAGGGAGTTGTGTATAATGGTTCTGATTTCAGGAAGGAGCCTGGATTGAGGCTGATGGGGAATGGTGAAAAGTACAGTTTATAACCATGACAGTGATGCCCTCTCACCAAAGGCGTGTGTAACGAGTGGAGATCCTTCATGAGCTCATCCTTTAAAGGCAGATAAAGGAGTAAAACTCGTAAAGGAGATGGATAGGAAAAGGTGTACAAGAAAATCTGAGCATAAAAATCTGAGGTCAAAACCGAGAAAGTAAAGAGTTTTTAAAATGAGGGCATATATTCTTTAATGCAAAAGTTGTCCAGTAAGATAAGCATTGAGAAGGATACTTTTATTGGCATCTAGCAATCACTTATCTTCTGAGTGGGAGAAAGAACATCAGTGGTGTGGCAGGCTGGGAAGTAAGCAGGAAGGCAAGAAACATACAGTAGTCCTTTAGGAAATTTGCTAAAGAAGGGAAGGGATAAAAAGTGGAGGGGGAGAGAATCAGGAAGAGATTCTGCCTGTCCAACCATCCATTCATCCGTCCATTTATCAATCATCTAGCTCTTTCTCTCTCTGTCAATTTTAGGAACTACTCTTTATTGTGTTTGAATAGTCCCCCCTCCCCTTCCTGATCAGATCCGGCAGGTCTCAGTGCTGATGTCTTCTCCTTGGTAGGTATTAAAAACCACTTCTGCTGGGTACCTACTGCCCTTTGTAAATAGACGCACACAGGTCTGTTACAGCACTTACTGCTTTGGGAGTTATTTCTGTGTCTGCCTCCCTGGCTAGGTCTTGAGCTGTTTAAATGAAGCCACCACGTCTTCATCTTCAAATTCCCAGTCCCAACCATAGTGCCCAGCACATGTTAATTATTCAGACTTTCTCTTTGAATGTGTGAACCAACACAAAGAGCAAACAGACCAGCAAGGAGCCCTGGGGGGAGGTTAGTCTGGTAGCAGCGTTGAGCATGGTCAGGGGGGTGGTCAGGGTAAGGCTGGAGGCAGCAGCGCCTCCTTGTGAGCTGCCGAGATACTACCTGCTTTGGTGCCTTAACTCAGGGAAGAAAGAAGGAGCTGTTTTAAGAAACACTTCACTAGGAGACATGCCAAATTTGAATTTAAAAAAAAGAGAGAGAGAGAAGAATTAAAGATAATAACAGATGTCTAATCTTTAAAACAGGAGAATAATGAGGAAAGTGAAATCTTGATCGTGGTGGTTGGGGAAGGGAAAGGGCACAGTGATGGGAAGTGGGTCTGATGTTTGTTGTGTTGGGTGGTCTCCTGAGAGGTCTTTTATTTTTGTCCCCATGTCCTGTTCTTGGATCTTCCCCAGAAGCATGCTGTCTTCTCTTTTTTTGTACGTGTGTCAAGCAGCCACCCCCCTCTTTAGTCATTTTCTTCTGAAAGAAAAAAAAATGTCTTCCACAAAGACTTTCAGCAATGATCCTCCACTTACATCAAAAACATGTCAGAACAAAGCAAAACCTCAAGCTATCAAGATTTAACAAGCACAGGCGCAGGGCGGCGGAACCTGGAACATCTGCCTTAGGAATACTTGGTGTTTTCTAAGAACGTGCCATTTGTTGGTCAGAATGATAAATTATGCAGGACATCAAATTTATCTGTCTTTATATATTCATTTTTAAATGAACTTTCCTATTTGGGTCTTTTCCATCCTTCAGAGGCAATAGAAGACAAACCCCTTCTTTTTAGGTTAGATGAACTTCCTGTATTTTTTTTTTTTTTTTAGCTCTTAAATTTATAGAATTTGTTGGATAAGAATTAGAAACTATTGTGAGGCCTCTGTTAATTTTCAGCATGAGAGAGATGGGAAGAAAGACATTATGAACAAGGGAGCCATTGATGATTTGGAAGAACATGTTCGCTATTGTTCAGGATTCTTCACCATCCATTTCCTGAGTCCAGCCCCTGTCTGAGTCTTTTGAAGGCCACCTTCACTTCTTTCTTCCCTTTTTTTACTACACCAATAAAATCAGTCATCCCCTCAGCAATAAGCATGTAAAATGACTTCTTTGGAGAACAAACTCTTTGTGTGTAAATAATTTGTTAGCCCCCTCCTCCCTTCAAGCATTGTTTTGGAAAAAATATCCAACATAAATTGATTGTATGGATAGCCTGATTGTAAAGCAAGATTAATATGAAAACACAAGGAGTCTGCAATAAAACCTACTAACTTAAATCATTCACATTTGTGTACAAGCATTCATATTTAGCAACAGTCCCAAGCCTGAGATTAAAGCTGTTCGGTAGGTTACTTCAAGGCCTTTTTATTGCTAAATCTTATTATGTCTCTAAAATGTAGAAATTAATCACCTGTCATCAAAGCTGCAGTGGATTATTGACTTCTAAATGTCTCTACAAATTGATTCATGACAGAATGAAACAGGAGACTGAACTAGCATTGAAATTCTTTTGCATGTGATAAAAAAGGTCTATTAAAAGCGTTTCAACAAATGCTGCCTATTAGGTAATCATCACAAAGTACTTTCCTATCAAAATGAGGTGCTTCTGGAATAGTTTTGATGAGATAAATTTTTTTTTTCCCCCAGCACCGATATGGTAACATGAAATTATTCTGAAACCCCAGGAAGCTGATTTGGAAATCCATTTAATTCTTATATTACGGGGCGTACAACTTATGTTTTTAGTACTAATGTAACATAAAGGTGTGTAGGAAAAATCCACTTTGTGTGTGTACTTGCATATTTGTTGAACAGACTCCATGGATTATCCAAGTTAAAGATTTTGGAGAACACTTATAATCTACAATAGTGAAATTTCAGATTATTATTATTATTATTTTGCAATAAGGATTCTTTCCAATATCTCATTAAATTCTTTTCGACTGTGTTCTTCTTCTTCATCTCTCTTAGTTTATTTCAGTGGTTCTCACAGTGGGGCAGTTTTGCCCCCCCAAGGGACATGATGCAATGTTTGGAGCATTTTTGTTTGTTGAAATTCGTGTGGCATCTAGTGGATAGAGGCCAGAGATGCTGTTAAATATACCATAAGCAGAGGACAGCTAATCCTCCATCGCTAAAACAAAGAAATATACAAACCCAAGGGTCAACAGTGCCAAGGTTGAGAAACTTTGGTTTGAATTAAGATGATCTCAAGAAAACATTATTCAAATGGGGCAGGCACAAGTTTCAGTATAATCTAGAATAGTTTTCTTTAATCAAACTTACTTCCTTATTTTAATCCACTAGTCCTCTTGGTAAATATTTAACTTCCAGGGATGGTTTCCTTCCTTTTCAGAATTTTCTCATAGGGAGCTTCTTCCGACAGCCCATTCCTTGGCTTTTCCATATTCTATACACATCAGCCTTCTCTACAGCCCAGCTCAACTCTTTATCTTTTTAGCTCTGTAGAGACTGAAAGGTCAATACAGGAAATAGTTATTGAGCTAATTTCTGACTAAAATGCATTTTGATTTTTTAATTAACATTCAGGGTTAGGAATTGCTGTTTTTTTATTAAGAGGAGAGAAAACATTGCAGACCTCTATTGGAGACTTCTATTTGGGGTTTCTGTCTCAGAAGACTATCTACTCAACTGAATTTCTCAAAGCAATCTCAAATGTTTTCACAAAACTAAATAACCACTGTTCTGATTGGATAATATTGCTTCTGACAATGTGCACCTTTTAAAAAGACTCCCTCCACTGGACTGTGAGTTCCACAAAGTCAAGAACATTTCATTCTTCTTTATACTTTAGTGATTTAATCTCTGAAGGAGTGAATTTTATTTTAATCCTCAATATTTCAGTATACCCTTAAACACAAGCAGATGATTTAATACACAAAATGTTTCATATGACCACAATATCACACATTTATCTTGTATGCAGACATATAGTTGTAGGGTATCAACAGCACTGGTTCCTACCCTCCATATGGTCTGTGCAGTTCCTGTAATATGTGACACTCCCTCTCATCTGCGGCCTTTAACTAAAGCTGCTCTTTCTTCCTGGGAGACACTCCGTTGTTGCTCCCTTTGCTTGCAGACTGCTTACTTCTCCTCTTAGCCATCGCTTCTTCTGGGACTGCTCATGACTGGATTGAGGCCTTGTCTATGAGCTGTGTGGTCCTACCTATGATGCACTAGACCTGCTCAATAAGCTTCTCCAAGACAGGGCTTGTGCCTTACCACCATGAAACCCCCCTGAACTTAGATTAGAACAGAGTTAGTACAGAACTGGCACTTTCCAAATGTATATGGAGTAAAAAGAAGATAAGCGGAGTCCATCATGTAGGCCTGTGGTCTGGTCCTCACCCCCTGGGCCATGGACCGGTGCTGGTCCAAGGCGTGTTAGGAGGTGGGTGGCAGGCGAGGAAGCAACACTTCGTCTGTATTGACAGCTCATATCACTGCGCAGGCTCTACCTTCTGTCTTCATACGCTCTAATCTGAGTAAAAGATTGTCTTCCATGAAACACGTCTCTGGTGCCAAAAAGGTTGGGGACCACTAATTCAGACTAAATTAAAAACCTCTTCCATCAGTACTTTTATTGTACAAGTGATGGGCTAGAAATCTACAAAGAATTGATTTCCATAAAGCCCCACAGGGTCCGGTACTACAAAGCACTCCACAGAGTCCCCAAACTAAGGTGCCCATGCAAGGACAGCTGCATAGCTGCATGTTTCTGACATATGGTTCCCTCTTCTCTTTAACTGAGAAGAAGGGAGAAGAAAAGGTTACCCAACTGACACAGGACTTTCGATTACAAGCCCCAACTGCTGCTTCATATTCCAGCAAAAAGAGGAATTGGATTTGTTCTTTAAAGTCTTGAGGGATTAGATTTGATGCCAATGAGTAGGAGACAAAATGGCTAATTCGAAAAAAATAATTGGTTTAAGAGAGTCTCAGCTATCCAAAGACAACCAGGCCTGCCTTGGGCACAGGGTGTCTCCCATCTCCATAGCACATGGACTTGAGTGCAGGCACTTGGCGAGGGGCTCTGTGCCTGGGATGGGATATTGAACTGGTTCCTTGTAAGGGCCCTTCTCAGGGTAAGATCCTGTGGTGTTGTGATATGTGCCTGACGGCCATAGGTTGTAGAAGAACAGAGCCACAGGGCTCATAAACCCTTAGCAAACCCCTCCAGGATGCCAGGAAGTACATTTATAACGCTTACCCCAGTAAGGGAAGGATCCCCGGATGGTACCAGAAGCCCTGCCCAGGCTCCTCTCACCAGAAGACATCACGCTCCTCCTGTCCACACAGGAAGGGCTCTGATCACCTTGGAGACCTGGAGTTCTTCCTTACCATTAGCCTCACTGTCCATGCAACACATACATGAATAGTAATGGGCTTCCGTTCCTAAGTGTACCTGGCACCGTTCATTTCCTTTCTTTCCCTTTCCCCTGCACTCCCCACCCCTTCTTTCACCCACCTTCCTCTTTGAGCCCGTTTTGCGATTCTAGCTGAATATTTAGTGCAGGCGTCCTCAAACTTTTTAAACAGGGGGCCAATTCACTGTCCCTCAGACCGTTGGAGGGCCAAACTATAGTTAAAAAAAAAACTATGAACAATTTCCTACGCACATTGCACATATCTTATTTTGAAGTAAAAAACAAAATGGGAACAAATACAATTCACACCGAAGCATGCGGCCCGCGGGCCGTAGTTCGAGGACCCTGATTTAGTGCAATGTGTACAACGAGAGAGATGTAAGGAAACTAATGTGCTGTCTGTATAGAAGATTTGGATACAAGTAATTGTTAGGCAACTGAGGCAAAAGGCTTAACATCAAATCTATAGAGATTACTGTGACATGTGAGGAGGGTTTTCAACTCTGGACCTGGTTTCTCAAAGAGGCTTGGATAAGCCTCAATTCAGGCAGGAAAGCTTCAGGTGCAGGTTCCCCTGCCTTGTTCCAAGGATGAAGCTCTTCCTCCTGCTGCACGCGTGATTAGCTGATTACGCTCCCCTTTAAGTCTCAGGAGATCTTCTTGGGAAGGGGGTGCAGGGATCTGCGGCTCCCCATTTTCGTGTGTACTGTGTCTGTGCACGTATGCCATGAAGTTTCCTCTAGTTTGATTCTTTTCTTTCAAAAACTTCAGGGCCGTTTCTGGCACTCACATAATATTTATAGGAAACTAGTTAAAATTTAACTGATATTTGGGGAAAACTCTTATTAGCAAAGATTGTTTACGTAAAACTACATCGCCTAAAGAATCTATAGTCTTTTTGAAGACAGAACATAAAAGCCAATTCTGGGACTGAATTAATATGTCTTTGTCTCTCTTTCAGTTGATCTTGGCAATGCCTCACATATAACCCAAGACCAAAATAAAGTTGCATTCGGAAGACAGTCACAATTCAGCGATCTTATCCTGCAGAACGCCTTTTCTTGGCGTTTACATCTTATAATTTGGTAAGCGGTTTACACATTTACTCCTGTGATTTTCAAGGGCCTTTTATGATCTGCCAAGTGGACAAATGTCAACAAGCTTTAAGGATTGATTTACCAGGATTTCTGTCTCTTGTGAACAGATTACTGCAGCTCTGAATAAAATACATGTAAACAAGCCCAGCAATCTTAGTGGAATATATAGTTCCCACCAGACGTGGTGGCTTGATCAGGAATCCTCGTGGAGTTGCCTCCTGTCACTGTGAAATCTTGGAGGGGTAACAGCTTTCCCTCTCAGACAACCGTGTTGGAAAGATTCTGCAAGGCTGCACAGTCTGTGCGCAGCCAGAGTGAAGTGGTAAGGTGTCAGCCCCTGGGAGACTCACGGCTCACAGGCTGCAGGTCTTGCTAAAAACTCCTGCTCTGCTTTTTTCTGGAGCTTGCCAACGGTTCTGACCCTCAAGACCTTGTTTGTTCCTTTTGGTCTAAATAGAGGTGATGCCCTCGTGTGGACCAGTAGACTCAGTACTGGGCAGCAGAAATGCGATTTTCTAGTATCAGCGAGAACTGAATGGAACATTTCTGCCGGGCTGTTGGAGCTTCCAATTTATTATTTGTAAAAGAAAAATAAAGTCAAATCATGACTTTTATGTCTTTTGTGATTTCCATGTTTTAGAATCTTCCTTTTTTTTTGAGACAGACTCTCATTATGTCACCCTTGGTAGAGTGCCATGCCATCATAGCTCACAGCAACCTCAAATTCTTGGGCTTAAGCGATTCTCTTGCCTCAGCCTCCTGAGTAGCTGGGCCTACAGGCGCCCGCCACAATGCCCGGCTATTGTATTGTTGCATTTGTCATTGTTGTTTAGCTGGCCCCGGCTGGGATTGAACCCACCAGCCTGGGTATATGTGGCCAGGGCCCTGCTCACTGAGCTATGGGTGCCAAGCTCGTGTTTTAAAATCTTTGAGCATTGATTCTGGGTCTTTGACTTTGCTTGTGATGAGACAAGATGAAAGACAAGGGACCTTGCTTCTCCAGACTTATACTCCCCACTGCTTGGTCACTAAAGCTGGACCCATGTCTTCTGTGGCTCATGGGCTTTTTAGAGGACTGGGCTGGGGAGAACTGGACAGGGAACTGAGGCCCACCCTGCCGCTGCACAAGGGTCGCTTAGAACTGGGGGACTTGCATTGCTTTTTGCAGTGTGGGAAGGACCAGGACAGTCTCTAGCATCTTCCCTTCCTTAACACCTCTGCGGCTGGTGGCTGGATGCGAACAGGCCTGGATACCCACACTTCCTAAGAGTTAAATATAGATTCACCCTAAAATTCCTGTTTGCTACAGATTTACATACCATGTTTATATTTTCTACTTACTAGCTTTTTTATCTTAAAGAAATGACTTCGTGTCTGTTGAAAAGAAAGATACTAATACCTATTTCATAAGTTGGTTGTGAAGTGAATTTTTATATAAAAAAGCTCACATGGTGCCTGGCACTTAGGAGGCTCACAGAAGAACCTTTGTGCTAAAAAATTCAAAAATTGTGACCTAGTTGTTTGTGCCCTCACAATAACCTGAAATGGAATAAAAAAATTGTAAAAAAAAAAAAAAAGACCCTCATGCTCACTTCTTATCCAAGTGAAGCTGCCTGTGTGGGCCACTGACAACTCACATTGGCTCTTTCAAATCACATTCTAAGGCCTGTTGGACTGGCCCCAGACATATGACATGGGCTGATCGGATTGAATTAGAACTTTCAGTTCTGCCGTGAATTGGTTCCCCTGTGTACACAGTCTGTGTGATATCGACCCTCGACTTTAGAGAGAAAGGGGCTGTTTGGGCATGGGTATTACTTTCTTAAATGCAGACCAAAACGGCACCAGCAGGGTGTTTCAGTGAAATATCTCCTTTGAACTTCCCTATTCATTTGCTCTTTTATGCATTCACAGCTAGGGGTTTCCAGCTGATCTATTTGATTGCTCTCATGTACAGAATGGAGAGACAGCAAAGACGGGATTCCCGTAGATTCTGAACTTGTTAACAAAGGCTGCTATGACTGTGGCAAGCCCCAGCGCTGACAGCCAGTTTCAGTCCTTTGTAGGGGTTAAGAGAGGGAGACGGGGCCGGGAAAGTGGAGTAGGAAGTTTTAATAGAGATACCGAATCTGAAAAGCATCAGGGCCTAGAGAAGAGCTGGCGGGAGGGCAGCTGTGAGTCCCACAAGCACCGTCCACAGGCTCACTCCAGAGCCTTCTTGTCCCTTAGCTCATTCCTGGTTCAGTCTCCCCGTGGAGCAGATGTTCTGTGAACCAGCTGCTCCCCTGTCACTGGAGCGCTGGTCCACGTGCTGGACACCCGAGGCCAGGCTCAGGACTGTTGGTGGTGTGGTTGTGGTCGTACCTCTTACCTTCTCTGTGACTACGTTACATACACAGACATGAACAGGGCTGCTTTGAGGTTCGATTGCAAAAAATACCATGTACCTCAGGTGCTCCAGAATGCATGGGGTCAGCATCAATATTTTCCTCCTTCAGAACCTATAATGTCAATATCCTTTTTTTGATTTTAGGTTAATGTGAGGTTGCAATTTAGGTGCGATGTTTGCATCTGTTCGGTAGAGACCCTGTTGTAGTTATGTCCTGCCCCCTAAGAGGTGTGCCATATATGCTTACATCGCGCCCAATGCCCATACTCTTATCCTTACTTTCTCACTGAGGAACATTCTAGGCCTAGGGCAGGAGCAGGGAGCACTGTGGGGGTGCAGATGGAGAAATGCTGAGGCTCATTGGACGGTACTTTTAATTTTGAAATAGGCACTCAAGTGGGTGGGGTCATCACTGCTGCGTGTTAAATATAAAAGGCCACTGTAAGAAGGACACAAGAGAATGCGTTCCGGCCCACATTCCTTCTGAGGCTGTGTCCTGCACATGTCATGGGGCTACAGAGCTAAAACAACGGGGCCCTGGCTTCCCTTCTGCAGCAGCACCGTGCTATTTAACAGGGCTTTGTTTGGGGGTTTGAAAGGTTTTCACTCAGGCTGGCACGTGGGTTTTCGACAGACCGAGCTAACATTTGGGGAAATCCCTAGTGGCCTTTGGGTCTTACTGCGGCTGTTGTGAACCTGTTAAGAGGCTGAAGCTTGCATTTCTTTTGACTCATCCTGAAGCTGTTTCTAGTCTGCAGTTCTCCCTTCTCCATACCCAAACCAGAGAGTCAAGTCTTGGACACGTGTGGATAACTGGGAAGGGGGAAAGGTAAAGCATTTGTAAAACAAGTTACTTCTCAAAACGCACCTTTTTTGGTATACCCACAGGACTTCCAGTCGGCAACCTCTATGCCGTTTTATAGTTTGCTTTAATTTATCTGGCTAATGACATGAAAGATATAAAATTAGTAAAACTATAGTGTTTGGCTTGCTTAAATTAAGTTTATGAGTTTTGCTTAAGCCTGCCAAACAAGTTAAATATTTCATGGCTTTCACAGGCTATAGTTCTAATATTTATAACTCTTGTGTACAGATTTCAAAAAATTATAATTACAACTCCCAGGATCCCAGATATAGCAGATGTTCAATATTTTCTACAATGTTGGCAGAAATGCTTCTCATGCTCTTTTTGATCCCCTACCCATGTATTGTATCTGTTGGAACAAGCTGTTGATAAGCAAGTCTACTGTCATTCTTTCATTTTAACGACCTTGGAAAAAACTCGAACGTGAAATAGGAAAAAAGGTGGAAAAGGTGATTTCTACCCTCCTAAAAATATATTACTGCATGGAAATAATGTTTTCTAAAGGAGAAGGACATAAAAGTGTATTTTGCCATGAGCTACATTTTATTTACTTTATGACCACAATGTTTGCCTGTATAATTTCCATCTTTCCTTAATTAAAAATGCAAATTTATTTGTCTTTTTTTCCTTTTTGTCTGGGACTGCCTTTCTTTGGTCCCCTTAAAAACAGTCCACCCCATTTAACCTTTCAGAAAATCTTGAAAACTCTCTCTCAGTCATTTAAGACTTTGAGAGTATCTGTTTAAAGGAATTGTACTATTAGCTCTGGCCATTATTAACCCTTATACATAAATGTGTTAATCCAGTTTGCGGGGGGTTATAGATAGATTCAGAGAGATTGGACATGGGAGAAATTAATGTTTGAAAGCTTCTGGCTCATGGGTTCTAGAATGCCTTGTGGTGAGATGCGTATTTGGAGAGTTCTGAAGTATTCAACTTCCTCTACTTCCCTGTTTGCCCAAGGCCAGACTTGGCTAGAAGGAAGACATATTACTTCTAAAGTGAAATAGAACCGATTCTGTTCCATACTCAGTTTATGCACACAATTAATAGCAAAAAGAGACATAGAAATATAACATAGATTTTAGTTAATTTTCTTAAAGTTCATAATTAAATAGTTTAAAGACTTCAAGACTCACACTCTTTCAGTCATATTATCTGCACATACAGCCTATAAAATATATCTAAAAAGTAAAATAATTCTTGAAAAATTAATAAACTTCAAATTCACAGATTTGTGTATTTTTTTGTTTGTTTGTTTGCAGCATACTTGACCTCTCCATCTAAATTCTTAAACTCAGATTTTAAAACTATACTGTGGTGAAATGAAATGTGATTTCCAGAAGAGCTTCTCACCTAAGGAGGTGCCTCGGGAGTGTGCCTGAGAGAGGCTTCGCTACCAGAAATGGTGTGGTCGTACTTTTAAGAAATTGGGAATTGCAACGTGTATCATGAGTAGCTGTGATATTCAGGACTATGACCTGGTCTTAGGGGGTTCTTAGGGGGCCTCAGAGAGCTGTCAGATAAGGAACAAATATATCCTGGGCAGACAGCTGTCTTGCTGGTCACCCTCTGAAGGGGCAGAAGCCTGACAAGCACGTGTGGGCAGACCATTCAGGCCTGTGGAGGCTCCTCATTGCCTGTGTGCGGAGTGTCCTCGGAACATTCCAGGAGGTGAGAGATTTAACCCAGCTTTGAGGGAGCGTACAGGCTTGGAGAGCTTTATCTGCTTTTGCAACCTCTGCTGACACTTTAAAGGTGTGCTGTCTGTTTTTTTAATTTTTTTTTTTTATTTTTTAACTCATTGTTCCCTGGACTTCTTGTAAGTGATACTGCAGGGACAATGTGAACAAAGGTCTGTCATTAGCTCTGTCTCTGTAGCTCTGGGGAAAATGGTTAGACGCGTGGTCCTGAAGAATACTGAAGCCACGCTGAGGGCGTGTGTGAATTCTCTAGCCGCTCTGTTAGGTATGGAAACGTAGGAAAAAGGCACGAAATGCGTCCCAAGATGAATGTCTTCTAGGCTCCAGAGAGTTTACATACATAGGATTCCAGAGATTCCATCTTTGCAACAGGGAAAATAAGAGTTCTACAGAGTTGTAGGGTTTTGTTATTTATTTTTTTTTAAATTTCAGATTAGTGTGAGGGTGCAAACGATTAGGTTGTAGCATTTGTATTTGTTAGGTGAAGTCCCTGTCGTGCTTGTGTCCCACACTCAGGAGGTGTGCCATGTACCCCTGCATCGTGCCCATTAGGTGGGAGCAAACCAATCCCCCTCTCCCCGTCCTCTCCCCTCCTCCTTTCTCCCTCCTCCCCCCAACTTCAATTGCAATGAGTATTTCTATTGTGTGGCATGTGTTAGATCATCTACTGGCTTCGTATTAGTATGGAGTACCCTGGATACTTGATTTTCCACTCTTGGGCTACTTTATAGAGTTGTAGGATTTTAATGAGTATACAAAGTGCCAGGCAAGTAGCAGATGCTGAGCACTCGTTTCCCAGAGCTCTCTTCTCTGCAGTTTGTGGGCCGTGAGAGATATTTGGCATGAGATTTGGAAGATGTAAGTGGAATTGCAGCCACGTTCGTTTGGGTCGGGGTATCTGTGCATGGCATGTGGTGCCGCTGCAACCCGTGCACATTGTTGCTTCTCTGTTGTCTTCCTGGCCGGGTGGGGCAGTGTTTGGACCCTCTGGATCTCTTTCTTCAGCATCTGCCCCCCCCCGGCCAGGTGTGTGTTTAGTTCCCAGACGAGCATAAGCCTTACCTGCATGACACCCTTATCATCAGAGGGGGAGCCTTGCAAGTGGTGACACAGTGACGTGGGGTCTGGTCTGTCCTTGCAGACTCCACTCATCTTTAAAGGTTCCATTTTTGCCTTGTGTCCCGTCTTTACAGCCATCTTTTCCTCCTGACTTGCCTGTCCTGTTGACTTCAGGTCTCAGCACCAAACACAGAAGCAACAGCCTCTGTCTACTGTTTAACCACCTCCCACAGCGGAGTGCAGCAAAAGCCCTGAACAGCGCCCTTACTGTTACCTAATCCGTAGTGCTTCTCCTTTCTCTGTCTGAACTCTGACTTATATATCTGTCAAAATACCTAACAGAGTCCTCTGCTTGTGGCAGACATCTCATTCATTTCCCTTCGTTGCCAGCCCTCCGTGAGGGTTAACACCGCTGGACGCAGGGGATATGAAGATGGACACAGTAGGATCTGAGTTGCACACAATCTGGCGGAAGAGAGCAAAGCTTCAATGTTAACATGATTAGCTTCTGGCAGCTCTGTCCTGTTGGCCTTCTTAGCAATGAAGTTGGATCAGCTGTTTCCCCTGGGCTGGTGGAGGAGCTTGGCTATCTAAATTTTGGCCATGAGGCAGCTTTGACATAGAGGATACCCTAAATGGTCATGATGATTTCTCAGGTATTAACGATGCTAACATTTTCCATGTCTAACGCACTCACGCTTCACAGTCTCTTCCCTATGCATCATCCCATCCAACTTCCCAAGGACATTGTGGGGTGGGCAGGGCAAGTATTATCATATGTATTTTGTAGATTAAAAAAAACTATGGCCCTGCAGCAGGATTTGCATGCAAAATTTCTGATGTATAGGGCAGAGCTCTTTCTGCTATGGTACAGATTTTTTTCCTTGAGAATCCTGAATTCGGAGCTTGTTTAGTCAAATGAAAAGCCCAGAGACTTTGAAGACCTATGGATTGTCCTCTAAGTGTGTGGTTATCTAAAGGCTCACACGTATCGCTCTTGTCTTCTGTCTCGAGTGATGCCTGGGGCATAGACTAGGCCCTGGTGAGATTAGTGTTTAAATTGTTAAAGGCACTTTTTCGGATACCACCTAGTATTTGTAAACGATAGCCCGTTTCTCAAAACCTAGCACCCTCCATTCTCATTAGGCATGCCTTATGTGTGCTTTCCATAACAAAATTCACTTAATAGCTCACAGAGATTTGTCACATTGGATTTATCTTGCTGCCAGCTTCCAGAAATGTGTAAATGCTACCATATCCATTTTTCCTTTTTGGATTTAATCTGATTCACTTTCTCGAAGTTGAAATAACCTATAAAACATTTAAAAGCATGAGAACCTGAAGCACAGACCATTGGTATCAGACAGAAAGAAGAGAGAGAGAGCGTGATATCCCTCGGGGAATGTTAGGGACGCTGTCTTACCTTCTAATACACGGTGTGCATTATCACATATTTGGGGAAAATCTGCGTTAGGCATGTGCATGCAAGTTTTGGTAGGTGATTGTTCATATTATGCAGCACTTTACACCAACTGCTCAGAGAACAAAACAGCACCCTGAGTTGTGGAATTGATTTGCAAACTCATAATGCCTGAGATGATCGGCTTGTACTGTTCTCTTATTCAATTTAGCATCAAGTGTTACCTGAAACGTCTAACGTCCTCAAATATATCCAAAGGCAATTTAATGCTCACCTAATGCCTAAAAAACAGTTATCTCTGGTTGAAGTCAGTGTTACAGGGGCGTGTGGAGCAGGCAGGCTTGATATGAATTGTCTTTAGACACATTTGTCATTGTCTCCAAAATACTTTTTGAATGTTAACTTCTTCCCTTTCTTTTTCCTTCCTTATAATTATTTTAGAATAAAGGTTGCTGGACATATAAGAAGAGCTAAAGAGTTTGACTAGGGTTACTGACTCTCAATGTAAAATGACAAATGGCGTTAGTAATTACGCTGTTAGTATGTTTTCCCCTAGGGCCAAGATGCATTTTTTGGTGTGTGTGTCTGTGTTTATTTAGCAGACAAGAGCATACATTTCCTTCTGTGCTTTGGTGAAATTTTCTCCGATACGTGGGTGAAAAATTCATGCACTCCAAACAAACAAAACAAAGAATACGCAAGAGATTCGAAACGTCATGAGATGCTATCAGTCTATTTGTCTGGTGTTCATTTCAAGCCTCAATCTTTATTCTTAGTCTGACTGGTTTATCTCTACCTGCTGGATTAGAAAACAGCAGACTTACTGCTTACTTAACCTACTGCTTAGGAAAAGATCCTGAAACTACTGCTTGAGAGAGGCTTTGACCGCTTGAATGCTATCTGTGAGAAATAACTTCAGAAACATGGAAAACTTCCAACACAAATTCCTATCACACCTAATTGGTCTATGGTTTAAAGCGCAGTAAAGCCATTTGACTTTGGGTGAGTGGCTTTTAAACTTGCTACTGCCTGTTATTAATACTTTTTGCAGATCTCCGTGGGGGTCCTGAATTGCATTTATCTTATAAGATAAATAATTTCATAGATTAAGCAGACTAAGAAAAAGTTGAGGATAAAAGTGCCCAAGGAAAGAGTGTTAGTTTCCATGGTACTTAAAACAACAGCAATTACAACAACAATAACAAAACACACTTCCTTTTATAAAAAGGTAAGTTTTCACATTTTTCCTCCTAGGATGAATTCTGGATACCTGACAGAGTAATGGAGACTTAACTCTTCATTATATTTCCTTTTATATACATTGAATTTTGTATCATCTGCATGTATTACCTAATAAAAATAGTTAATATGAAATTTGAATGCAGTTTTTAAAACAGCATGACTCTAATTAGATAGATTTGGAGCAATGTATTAATACATTTATTTTTGTTGACACTAAATGGCTTTCACTGAGCCAATTCAACAACAAACAGCTGCTATGTGCAAAGCTCTGGGCGAGGCTCTGTGGGGTTTAGAAAGAAGAGCCTGCTTTCAAAAGAGGCTTAACATCCCTGTCTGGGTTAAACAGAAATTATTCCGTAATTCAAAGTCTCTTTCTGTTCAGAGTAGAGTCTTACTCAGTGTCGATTGTTCAACATTGTTAGCAGAAAGCAACTCTTCTCTCTTTGCCTATAAAAGTGGTTACTTCTAGGAGAATTTCTATTCTTCCACACATCCACTCAACAAGCAGAGTGTCTGCTGTGCACAGAGCCTGGTGCTGATGAACAATGAGCAAGTCTAGCTCCTGGTCTCAAGGGGTTAACCTCTAGTTGAGACATTGTTTCGGTGCTGAACTTCCTGTGTCTGCTGATGTCTGAGAAAAGGTGTTTAGGCTACTGTATTTAAAACAAATTGCGATCTAGGTTTTGTTTGTTGTTTGTAATTCAACAAAGGCTAATATTCCTAAAGGCTTAGCGTAATGCATAAATAGAAATATTTCATAAACGTGTGGTTCCTTTGAATAAGTCATTCCTTCATGCAGGAATGGGTCATCTATGGGATAAGTACATTGAACACGAATAGCATAAGTGACTTAATGGGCACATTGTAGAGGTGCAGGGCACACCTCCTGGGTGTGGGACACAACTATAACAGGGATTTACAGGGATTCTACCTAACAAATGCAAACATTGTAACCTAATTGTTTGTACTCTCACATTAATCTGGAATAAAAAAATAAATATGTATATATATACACGCACACACAGTAACTCTGAAACCAATAAAAAGAAAACAAATAATATAAGTGAGCTGCCTTTAGTTCTACTCTTAGCTCAATTAGAATGATTAGGCAATTGGTGGCTTGTGCAATGTGATTTGTTAATAAAGTCCTTTGCTTGAAAGTATTAATAGATTACAAGAGGTCGTTTCCATCACTTGCAATGAAAAACATGAATTCTTTAATTCCCATAAAAGTAGGAGGAATTTTAAATGCAGCAGCATACTAGCATCAAAAAAATAAGAATAAATAAATAAGGAAAAGAAAAGAAAAGAAAAAAACGTATTTGAGAAATATTTGATTAGGAAGGCAGAGCTATTGGAAGCAGAAGGCGTGCCTTCAGTGAGGTGCAAGCGCTTAGAGTTCTGATTTATTTGTTTGAGAAAGATGATGTCTTTTTTTTTTTTTATTTTGATACTAAGAAGAAGGAGTGTTAGGTTGAAAAATAATTCCATCCTAAAATATATCCTATGTTCTAATAGATTTACTTATGTCATTTTACTATTTCTTTACTTTTTAAGAAATAAATCATAGACATGAAAATAAAAAATCCTGGAGTTCACATTTACATTGATAATATGGTATGTACATTATTTCCAAAATGCTTATATTATCAATCTCACTTATGATATTGAGAGCGTTCTCAAAATCAGAATATTTTCAGATTGATTTTACTGTAAAACTTATCATTGAAGTGATATCTGCTGCATTGCTTAGTTGTGGACTAAAATGAAGTCATAATTCTAAGTCTCCAGCAAGGTTAGGCCTTATGTGGCAGGATAGACAAATTGAATCTTAAAAGATTTTAATCTTCACTGCCTTTTGCTTTTTGTAGCTGTTCTTTTCCAAAAGCTAATATAAAGCATTTGGAGCTTGAATTGTTTTATGTTGTGTATTTGTCTTTGTTTTTATAAATTTAATAGTCTGTAAGTTCATCCTCAAACACTAAACCACTACACAGTAGAGATGAAATCTGATTTGAACCATTCAGCTTTGTATTGCCGGTGATGTTATCAGAGGAGCTACAAGAGGAATTTCTCTAAATGGTCATATAAATCTTACAAATGTGAAGCCGGCGCTCCGATTTGTATTCCAAGTAATAGGAGCCTTGTTTGAATGAAGGGGTTGTTGTAATGCTAGGTTGATATTAGATCATTGACACTTAACCCACTGACTCTTTCCCCTGCAGGAATTCTCTGATGAGAATACACATGGTATTTTCAGCTTCTAACCTAAATACATATCACCAGGTCCAAAATTATAAATGAAACAAACATATGAACAGGACATGCAAGGAAAGTCTCCAAGAAAGGAGAAGAAAAAGAGCAAGAAAGTACTACAAAAGAAAGAAGAGAAAGAAGTATTCATATTAATAGTAAAAAGATGCTAAAGCAATAATTCAACTTGGCCTCCCTGCTCAGATGGGCACCCAGCAATCTGGCACCTGCCAAAGTCGGGATAAGCTGCTTGTATAAGAAGAACAGCTATTTTCAGTTGGTGTAGATTTTTGGTTCTACAAGCAGGACTTCCTGGGGGGAATGCCAATGTCAAGGAACTGGGTTTTCATTGTTCAGATGGGGGGGCTATTTTTTACCAGCACCCGGTAGCAGGTTTTCACAACCGTTTATTGGTTCCACTGCCTTCTTCAACTTTAAGGTGCATACAGGTCACCTGAAGATCTTGTTAAATGCTGATTCTAGTTTGGACAAATAGGCCTGCATTTCCAGCAAGGGCTGGTGGGGCCGTATGATTAACTAGATCCTGGGTGATCTTGACCCACTAAAATCGCAAGGCTTGATCAGAAGTTCTTAAAGTGTGGTCTTTGAAAGCAGCATCAAAACAGTTGCCCTCGCTACTTGTTAGAAATACAAATTCCCACGCCTCATCCCAGACCTCCTGAATCAGAAGCTCCAAGGGCGGAGCTGCGCAGTCTCTGTTTTAACAAATTCTTCCAAATGATGCAGACACACTCTGGAGTTTGAGAAACAATGCTCAAAATCAGTGGTTTGGAGCCAGTTCTATGTATAATGTTATACAATAAGCTGGGACCTCTAAAACTACCAAAGCTTGGGCCTTCTCCAAGTTGGGAAGGTAAGATGGCATTATTATTATTATTATTATTACAGTCTCCTTTTACAAATGGAGAGATGAGGTGAAGTCTTTCTAGCCCGCCACGCTCGCATGGTTAATGGGTCTGTTGTGGCTGGGGCTGAAATCCAGGACCTGTTATCCCAGAGCCCTCATTCTTGCTACTCCCCTGGCCTGTCTGCTGAGGATATTTACAGGATGGAATCTGAATGTGGAGACCGATATTGCTTGTACGGCTCTGCCTATGATGTGAGCTGAAAAGCCCATCAATCTGGCATCTTTCAAGAGAACTCTATTCTATGAGGCCCTTCACATCACTTGGCATTTTTCCCTATCAGTCACTGAGCATACACTTAATTTCTTTTTAAAAGCCACCTGGTTTTGTTTTTTGTTGGTGCATATGCCTTTTTGTTAAGTGGGTGAGGGATGTGTAATCTATCTCATGTATAATTTGTTTAAGACAAGTCATTAAAAATGCACTAAACTTTAATATGCTGTGTGCGTTCCTGCTAGAGTTCTCTTCCCTGTGCAAATGATTTTGAAAGTTTTAAAAATAGTTTTTAAGGTTTTATTGCATGCCGTTGTTTGCAATACTTCGTTTTAAAGCTCTAAAATTAACATTTCTTTCCTATCAATTTTATCTTCTGTTTGCCTGTTATTGATTTTTTTTTTTTTTTTTACCCTCTGCGTGTCTAATGGAAACAGAGCTAATGGGTCTTTGTTTATTCCCTTGCTTATGCGGCAGCGTTGTTTTGATGAGGTCAGCACAGATCTAGGAATCGGGTTCTGAGTGGCAGCAGGGGGAGTCCAACACACTCCATTTTATTTGTGTAGATTCTGAAATAATCCTCTCTGCTGCTCCCTCACATTGTTGCTGGTCTTTTTTTGTTTGTTTCATTTAGTTGTGCTTTGCTGCGGCAGCCTCGTTTTCCTTCAAGGATATCCTTGTGAGTGATAATCACACAAGATATATATCCTCCTTGAGTGACTAGGAAGATCAAACTAACTGCCACCTGTGAGAAGCTTCACCCTGATTCATGAGGCAATCACAACTTCTTACTAATCCTCCACCAGCACCAGCTCTTTTAAACCAGGGAGAATCCTTGAAGGGTTCGAGGGGAAGGCGGAGGCAGGTGGCAGGACGCTGATTGCTGTATTTTATCTCCCAGCCCACGAGTAGTTCAGAAAAAGCACATCTTTCATTTATTCTTCATTAAATACAAGATGTATTTATTGAGGTTTCTTTTCTAGGGGTGGGAAATGCAGAGTTTAAAAGACCTGAACATTGTCAAAATGCATCAGACGATTGGGTCCTTTGTCAAATTTCAACGATCTGTGATAAAAACCATCAAGTCTAGAATTAGAGAAAAACAGATATGCAGAACAAGAGGCAAGAAGGGGTGCATTTCCTCCCCAGCAAATCAACTGTGTTGTCATTTGTCATTGAGTTCAGCTATCTAGTCTGCTATGGGTGGATTCAAACTCAAGATAATCACTTAAACTTTACATTTTCAATAGTTTCTATTTCCTCGCTCACCAAATCTTTTTACCAGGCTCACCAGCAAAGCAGCAAATCTGGCCTCTGATGCAAATATTAATGAGCAGTGAAATGGCTCACAGGCAGGAAGCAGGAGAAAAGGAAGGGGACTTGATAAGCCACAAATGGATAATTATTCTCTAAATAATTAAAAGCTGATGCTACGCAAAGGAGAATCACCGCTCAAAACACGGACACGACATAAAATATTTGTTTTTCCACTTGTGGAATTCTCTTCTGAACTTACGAGAAAGATCAGAATGGGGCCCGTTGGTTGGGAGAGCCCCGACTCTGAAGCCTCAGGCCCTTTGCTGCTGGCGTGAGCACCGGTAGAGGCGCTCGCGGCCTGGAGCGCGGGTGAGGACTTCAGCCTTGATTTGTCGTGCAGCTTTAAACCAGCCACCTTATCACCAGCTTTCTATTTTCTTATCTGTTTAGCCAGGATTATGTTGGCTGCTCACCCAGCAAATATATTTTAAAGATTAATGGACGAGTGCTTGTGTAGTAACTTTGAACTCCTTATGTCAAAATGATGCACCATTCTTGTTATGCTATTAAAATTAATAAGGAAATATTGAACTCACTTTTATCAAAACACTGAGCAACACTAACCCAAAGGCGCTATCTGCGAGACCTGAGCACTTGGTTTCAATAGTTGCTGGAGGTAAGGAACAGGGAAAGTTAAGCGTAGCCCCAGGCTAGTATTTTCTCTCAGAAGTCTGGTGTGCACAGCACACATCTTGAGGATTTTCCCCTAATCAGTTGATTGGACTTTTAAAACGTGCCTTCCATTTGGCTCTTTTCTTTCCTTTGCTCTGGCAGCCACCACACTGGCCCGTCGCTGATCAGCCCTGAGAGGAGCTGCCTTTGTCCATCAGTTGTCTGGGGCTGCCGCAGCTACTTTTTCAGTTTATGTTCAGGTATTAATAATCTTTCATGGGCAAGGACAGTTGCTTTCATTTTCCTTCCAGAAGCATATGAGGAATTAACTCTAGGAAACGAATAGCTAAGAGAAAAAAATAGATTATGTGGTTGTGGTCACGGAGGACGAATGTTTATTAGGGCTGAAAAGTAATTTGACTTCGCTGGTGGCTTTTCAAAATTCTTCAAATGTAAAAGGATGTAGCTGCACGTCATATTACAAGCTAATATATATATGGAACTGACAATGTAAGCAGTGTTGACCAGGTCCTGGAGAAGATATAAATGGATAAAAGATATAACTTTAGAAGTCTAGGCTGGGTGCAGTGGCTCATGCCTATAATCTTAGCCTTTTGGGAGGCTGGGATGGGAGGATCACTTGAGCTCAGTATTCCACGCTAGCCTGGGGAACATAGCAAGACACCTGTCTCTACCAAAAAATTAAAAAATTAGGCAGGAATGATGGTGCATGCCTATAGTTCCAGCTATTTGGGAGGCTGAGGCAGAAGGATCAATGTGAGCCCATGAGTTCGAGGCTGCAATGAGCTACGTTGTGCCCACTGCACTCCAGCCTGGGTGTTAAGGCAAGAACCTGTCTCAAAAAAAAAAAAAAAAAGACAAAGGAAAAAAAAACCTTACACTGCAATCAAATAGAAGAAACCATGCAAAATTCAAAAATCTACTTTCTAAAATGAAGAAACAGAGGCACTGATCTCTTTACTAATTAATATCTCAACTAAAAACCATAACAAAAGGAACTTTTGAGTCAGAAGATACATAATAGGTAAATCTTTGCTCATTAATGCTTGCCTTCTTATATTCAAATTATATTTAAGCCTGATGTATTCCAAATGTTATATAAAACTTACTAATTATATGTACATACTGAATATCAGACCATATTAAATTGGCACTAAGGTGCAGCTAATTCAGAAAGAGAATAGGACAAGTATTTAAAAGTTCTCCATAATTTGAAAGAGGCTTTTAGGTCAGGAAATGAGGACCATAACATCTGGTTAAAACTAGAAGAGAATTTTAACTAATTGTTCAAGTTGGACAGTAGCCAAAACCCTGGAGTTAGCACACCTGGATAATATCTATATAATGTTTCTAGAGAAATATATTCTGGTAAGGAAACAAATAATAAAACTTTTAAAGACTAATGAGGGGAATAGGGAAATTTTAGGAAACAAATTTATAGGATACTGTTGGATAATTATGTTTCAAGCTTTAGAAGACAGCAGGTTATACAGAGACAGAGAGAGCAAAGAAGCAACATGAAATTCCACGTTGTTAAAAAGATGTCTTGACAGACCTGTTTACACAAATGGACTAAAGAAGCTTAATATTTCAGTTTTCTTCACGTATGATGTGTGGTTTCCATTCAGTGAAATAAATTTGGATTTACCTTTCAGTTTTGATGAATATTTCAATTTTCCTCAAAACCAGAGAGAGTGCATTATATTTGAGGTGAGTCATGGTTAGTGAAGACAAAGGAGAAATGGGAGAAATTTTAGGTTGTGTATCAGAAAAAGGAAAAAAGAAAATCCTCAAAAAATGTGGTTAGTAACCCTTAGGCATTCATGTTACTCAGTGGAACAAAAAAAAAAGAAAGAAAGAAAGAAAGAAAAGGAAAAGAAGTTTGCTAAAGTATTTAAAGGTAATCGACTGAGTGATGGGATCAAAGAAGTTCTAACTTTCACAGTGCAATGATCACACAAATTGATTTCATATTCCTGTATAGGATTTTTCAGAAGTCCACATCGCTAGTATTTTAGAGACAATGCATAGAAGTTATTTTAAGGACTATGGCCTTATTATTTTTTTTAAGTAGTTACATCAATTAGGCTATGGCCTTATTAATAAAACTAGTCTTCTGATTCATTCTCAACATAATACATATACAATGACCTGCTCAGACTGCATACTTGGCTTATTACTGGAAATTTGGGATCAGAACCAGAATCCTAGTACACAACTGTGAATTAGAAAGACTAATAATTGGAACAGTAAACCAAATATCACGGTTGTCACCATTGGAATTATAGTACTAATAAAATTATAGTATTAATAAGATATGCATAGCCTAGTTATAGGCACTAACCTGGTCATCTGTATAAGATTCCCAAGCAGGAGAATTATTGACCCAATACTAATTGGGTTTTAAAAACTAGTATGAAACTTTAGGTTGCTAAAGATAAAGTAAAAGGACTATCTTGTGGATTTAAAGATGAAAGTTTCAGGTAATTATAGATATTAGATATAATTAATTTAATCTCAGCTAAAATATTGAAATAAATATTAAAAAGAGGGAATTTATTAATCAACCTCCAGAGAATTGCAGAATGATGAGCTGTATTTTAAAAAGAATAAATAATGATAAGAAAATGTGATTACTTTCCTGATAGAATTTTGGAAGATTAAGTCATTGAAATTGCTATATTATACTTTGATTTTGGTTTTACATATCATGGAATTATATTTGCAAATTTTATGCAAATTTACTAAGAGATTAATGTTGTCATATTCTATAGACCTAGGACAAAGAAAATCCTGTTAACATCATTGGTTAAAAAATGTACAAAGAGACTCCAAGGTCATGGATTCTGTGTCTAGAAAAGCCTTGTGGTTTCATTCTCTTTTTACAGCCATAGTTTTCACCTTTTGCTAGATGCACCTATCAATGCTTACAAGTGGTCACCATGATGGTCCAGAGAAGACGGCACATGTGCTGACAAAGGTGTAAGTAGTATCATCATTAAATCCTTCATTCTTTTAATGAATAGTTTTTAAAAACTTACTGTGTAGTCCAGGCATTATTTGAAAGCTTTGGAATGTGTAAGTGAACAAAATAGATGAAATCCTTTCCCTGGTGGAATTCCGTTATGGTGGGTAGGGGCAAATAATCAGAATAATAAATATGTCAATTATGTAGTATGTTAGAAGATGATACGTGCTATGGAAAAAAAGAAAAATTAGAGCAGGGTAAGTTTATTAGGTGTGTGGAGGAGGAGTGCAATTTTACGTAGCGTGGTCAGGGTACATCGAATTGAGAAGATGGCATTTAACTAAGTCTCAAATGCTGGAGGTAAGTTAATCCTACCTGGGAGAACAGTGTTTCAGGCAGAGGGAACAGAGAGTACAGAGGTCCTGGGGTGGGTGTGTGAATCTGGGGAGTCCAATAGCAGATGAAGTCAGTGAGTTAGCAGGGGTTCCAACTATGTGTTTTTGGTCATTGTAAACACTTCAGCTGGTACTCTGGGTGACAAGGAAGTCATTGGATAGTTTTGAATAGAGGAGCAAAATGATCTTAACTTGGTTAAAAGGATCATTCTGGCAACTCTCAAAAACAGTCTCTAAGTGGACAAAGATGGAAGCAGCGTGACCCCTCAGAAGGCTCTTTCAGGAATACAGGTTTAACGTTACAGAACGTGATTTTTAGAAACCACAACCTTGCATTTTATAGTCTAAATTCCATGAAGGCAAATATTTTTATTTCAGTATACCTTTAAAATTAAATTATTTCCAAGAGTCATTTATTGAAACAATACTTGATCCTCGAATTTTCAAGACCATAAATCAAATATGTAATTTAATTAGTGTAATGATTTATGTGTGCAGTACTTTACAGCTTTCTAGACACGTTCACAGGCAAGACCTTATTTAAACCATGCGAACACCCTGTGAAGTTGGAGAGCTAATTGTAATTATCTCACCTAAGGTAAAGATAGTTTATTCAACTAGTTAGTAGCAGAACCAGGATGGGAATCCAGGCAGTTTTACTCCAAGCCTACAGTTCTTTTCATTCTTACCACTTTGCCTCAGATAGGTCTTTGGAATTTGTTAAAACAGGACGTGATCTACATTAAAATTATTGTTAATGACCTACAAATGAAGGAAGTTTTCAGAAGATATTAAATCAGAGGGGCAGAGGGAGTGCAAGGGCAATTAATGAGAGAGAAATAATAAAAATCAATGCTGATAACTTTGGTACTTTTATCTCCTGACCCCTTACTTTCACCCAAAAGTCACTTATTCAAATACTACTAGATATTGGAGCCCACTCAAGGTCACAACTTACAGTGGTGTGGCTACTAGCCAAAGCTAACTTTCTGTCAAAATTATCTTTAAAAGAAGCTGGGCTGAAGGTGCCTTCCAGGTCAGATATAAAGGTATTTCAAAAACCCTGGGTCAAACGCACCTCTTAAAAAATTGAATGATGTGAGATTTGTCGAAAAATTAGTAAGGTCTGTGAAACTCCATTCAAGAAGTTAAACTATCATAGATCAAAATGCTTGCCAGCTTTTGAACTTAAAACTCTTTTTCTAAATCACCCTGAAAAACTGCCAAATTGTTATTTTAAATTTTGCTACCAATGGCACTCCTTTTCCTATCCCATTCCCATCTCAAAACCTCTGAGCAATGCTTCTAGTACTTGCTGAATGAGCTATTTTCTGATACGTGATTTCAAACTCTCTAACAAGTTTGACCTTGAGTACGGACATGCACTCTGCCTTACATCTCTGGCATTTCTCCACCATCATGCCACAATGACCAGTCTTTGGGGCCATACTTCCCAGGTCGACCAGTTGGCCCACTTGACTGGGCCCAGCTCTGCAAGTTTTCTTTGCTTGAGAGAGAAGAGAAGCTTGAAAGGGAAGAGAAGCTTGAAGAACAAAGTTAGGAAAGTTGGATGTTAGAACAGTAGAATCTCCTCATGAATGAAGTAGGTCAATTAACCTAGACTAAGTGTAAAATAATATTTATTGAGCTCCTGCGATATGTCAGGATGCTTTCACATTTAATATTTCATTTATTTCTCCTCAATTCTGTGAGAAGAATGTAAAATATATTTACATTTAATTGATACATAAATTGAGTCTCAGAGACTTTAAGTAACTTGTCTGAGAAAGAAGATTCCAACCAAATAAAACTAACTCCAAATCCCACAGTGTTTTTTCCCTGCCATACTGCCTTTCAAAATCAGTCTAACCTTGGATCTTTGACATAGTACTCTGAGCCTTTTTGCTACCACATCCTTTACATTGTAATAGGGATGCGAATGCCTTTGGGTATCTGAAAATATCCACATGTATTATGGCTACAGATTAAACTCATTTATTCATTGAGAAAACATTTATTAAAATGACAAAGATTCAATCAATATAAATTGTGGTGAAAACTAAAGTTAATTGACTGAGATAGATGTATGCCCTAGAATCAAATTATCATTCAATGACACCTACTCCTACATAAGCATTCTTTAAACAAAACTGTGCTGGCCATACGGTGGGATGACATAGCTAAAAGTCAGAATACAAATTTGGAGAATCTCTCCTTTTCAGTTTCTAGTTTGGCTAAATATAATCACTAACGTGAGGTATTATAAAAACAGGAAAAGAACCACAAAAGAAAGTAAAATGATTATGCGTTGAAGTAAAATATTGATGATTATTTCTGAAAGGAATGCTGACAGACTATAGGTGAAATCTGATTAGAAGATTAATGTCAGATATATTAGCCAGAGATGATCTCTCCATATCGATTTAAATCACATCACTCAAAAGAATGACCCCTCTGAAGTCTCAGCGTTCTGTTAGCAATAATGACCTAGATTCGGAGCAGTCCTTGACATCCACTCCATCCTCTTCTTCATTGTCCTCAGGGAGACAGCCCAGACCCTATTTGTCTTTCTTTCCCTGACGTCCAAAATGGTGTTCTCTGGAGATCATTATGTTTTCTTCAAGTTAAAAAGATAAAGACTTAATTTTTCCCCACTGTTAAAAAGCATATTCCGACATGTGTCATTTACATTGTCGTGGAAATGCACTCTCACTTCTTAAGATCAGTCACTAAGCTCAGTAAGAAATCTACCCTGTAGAAGTTACCCAAAGGGAATTTATGAGCAATATTATAACATAAAACCTTTTCAGTTTTATTTTCCTCTGTTTTTTAAATATTTGAGGGCGATTTCTTGAAGGAGAGGACACTTCCCCACAGATTGGCAGGTGAAGGCAACCTTTCTAAGGTTTGTGTGTTAAAACGTGAAAGCAGAATGAAACCAAACGATCTTATGCCTCTCTTCCTCTCTTCCCTTCCTCTTTTCTTCCTCTCCTCTTTTCCTCTTCCTCCATTTCCTCCCCTTTCTTTTTCCTTTGAGCTGAAAAAAGGCAATAATCTGAAGAGGTAGAGCAGACTAAACAGGCATAATCCCTTTGCATTTTAGTGTAAAAAAGGGCATCAGTACTGATAAGTGCACGTGTGGTGGGGCCCACGGAAACATCCACAATGCTGTGGAACGACCACGCAGTGTCTCATGGGAAATAAGTGCCACTCTCAATTCTAAATAAAGATGTTTCAAGTAAACACAAGTTAGTATTCGTCTTGTTCCTCAAGTAAACACAAGTTAGTATTTGTCTTGTTCTTTCTACATTTCCTTTGCGTAACAAAGTATTAAGTCCTTTGTCATTCATTTAATCAAAATGTTCTGGGAGTCAGTTTTTTTATATGTGATATGTTGGGGTTAGGCAGGCGAGGTTGTAAAGTTCTTTTTGGTATTAAAATGCTGTGACAATTAAATATCTCTTAAAACATCAGATTTGTTGTCCTTACATGCTGCATCTTTTAACTCACATCAGTTTTACATTTACCTCCAAATTGCAGGTTTTCAAACCTGTGTCCTTAGGCATGAAACATCAGCTTTAGGACTTCCAGATGTCAGAAGTGACATATAAAATGGTGGATGTTTAGTGATGGGATCGATAGACAGTAATGAACTTGAACCCTACTATGAGACAACCAGCGTCATATTTCACTCCACTGAATCTGGCTTAATGATAGGCAACTTTATCAGACTTTAGATCTAGGATGGGTTAGGGCCGTCTTACATGGGTTAGGGCCCTGTTACATTCACTCAGTGGGAAACAGAACAGAGAAAAAGGCTCATAACAGAAGAAGGAAAGGCTTTCCCCCCAAAGATTTAAGAGACAGTTCTGTTAGCTCTCCTTCTATACTGTACTATGTTAATGAATTCTTTTAAACTTCTCAGCAAATAGAATATAGTTTGGATGATAGAATATAACTGCCTGTTTTAACTAAAGACTCAAGATACTTTACAAATGTTTCAGATTCAGCACAAGCCATTGCATTCAAGATGGTTCTCTGTATATCACATGTATATCCATGAATTTTTTTTTTTTGTTCACTTAGATTAATTGATCAAAATTTACCAAGAAAGACCCCTTTAAAATCTCAGAAGACTTGTGAGTTAATTTTCCTACTACAAATATTTTCGCTTAGAAACTGAAACACGATATTGTTTCCAGAAATTAATTCTACATTTAAAAGTTACCACTGAAAACAAACTATAGTTTTAATAAGGGTCCTGAAATTAAATGACATGTGATGTTTCCCTTAGTAGAGTACAACTTATAGTCATTAGGAGTGTGACTAAATTTCCTATTTAATTTTAGGTTAATGAAATAAATACTTCAATATAGCTCTCTATTTTTTCTAATCCTGATAGTCTATGAATGGACAGGGCAACAAGCCAAGTTCTGGACTTACTTTCTGCCTCTGACACAGGGTCAAAAGACTAATATTACTTAGAAGATTGTTTATCCCATTCTGAGGACAAAGGAAGTTATAAGAAGTCTTTTGGTAATCACAGAAATGTGATGAAGAACTCCTGTGAGATGAATGCCGTGTTTTCTCTGGTGATGAGAAGCTTCATCATAAAACACCAGAGAAGGCTACAAAGTGGGTGCAGTTATGTCTTTTGGGGACTTGGGACTAAATGGCCTCACTAAGCTACAAGGGCAGAGTGAAATGATACCTTTGCAGTTTCTAACAGCTCAGAAAACTCCACTCTGACATTTCATTTTACCTCGGCAAACAACTGCAGTGAAAAATAGCCCAGACGCATTATAGGATGTGCCCTTATGCATGATATTTTGTATCAGATATATCAGTCACATTGCAAAGGACTTAGATCAACTTAAAAAAAATAAAACCCAATAGAATGATTACAGCCGCTGCCTAGAATGACAAGTATTATCAACAAAAATTAATCAGGCGCATCTTTTAGTGAACTCAATTAATAATGTGCAACAACAGGGTCTCTTTTCTTAAGATGAAAATTAATTAGTGGAGGGAAGGTCACTTGGAGATGCTGACATCACTCATCAGAATGCTCTGGCAGCTCTAATTATTTGTCTTCCAGGCTTGGGTGATCAGAAATTATTGCAATACCTGAGCAACATTTTGAAAAAGCTTTGTGCATGGCTCTTTTAATTAGACCTGGTATTTGATTAATGCAGTGGAAGCATTTAGATCAGCCTCTTATCATTGAGTGACTTAGAAGTTTTAGGGAATTATACTGTGTAAGACAGGGTCACCGAAGAGGTTTTGAATCTATATATTTTTTATTATTAAAAGAGTTACAATGTTAAATTCCATTTATCTTTCTCTTATTAGCACTTCATTCATTGCCAAGCATACTAATATATGGGATAGAATTTTCTTAATTCATGTTCTAAGCATATTTTTGCCTCTCAGCTAAAATAAGTGTGCTTGGAATTTTAGAATCGAACATTTAATCTGAAAATCTTTAAGGACTTCCTATAGGAAAACATCTCAAAAAATAAATATAATCATTACGTCAAAGTTTGACGTTAAAAATTCAGTAAGTTCTTTTATGCACAGACATTGCAGGCTATCATGCGAATATAGAGGCAAGCTATCTTGGGATAATAGACGAAGAAAAAATATCGTGAAATTGACAATGCTGATAAAAATGTACTTATTTCATGAGTCAATTAATTAAATTTCCTAACTTTTGAGGAGTAGAATAATTAGCTGTGGGATAGAACTCACCTATATTAAGCATCCAATAGCTTAAATGTAATTTTTTGTTTTCTTTTATGCATGGTATTCATACCCTTCCTACGTTTTTAGCTGATGTTCACTTAACGTGTTGAATGTTAGCTATGGTTTAGCTATAGATGCCTTCAAAGAAGATAGAAAGTGAAAGTAAGATAACATTCTTGATAGCATTTTCATCTGCAGAAGGACACGTTCAAATCTTTGAAGCTGTGGTCTGTAAAGCTCACCTAAGATTGTACCTGACTTTCTGTCGTTGAAGAATCATTCGCCTGAATTTAAGTATGGGACTTATCCATCTAATTTTATAGGAGCATCAGGGGCAATAAGGCCCAGCTAGTCCTCTGTAGTAACAGGGTGGGGGCTCCATGTGCTGGTGAACAGCCTTTGTCTGGAGGCACCAGCTCAAGATGATGAAGGTGAAGCATAGTCTCCTTCCCACCTCTGCACATTCATGGGACGTATCCCTGTGAGGGAGGCTTTTCCAAGACAGAAAAGCCCTGCGATGTGTTTTCGGACTCTGACAACAACAGGAGGTGACACTTCATACTTAGGGAGGAAAATCCCAACACTCTGTGTCTTATGTTTGTTCCTCTGTCTTTATCGATCCTGTTCTTCTCCTTCATCTTGTAGTGCTGTGCAAGCTGTCAGGCTGGCTGCCTGATTGCAGTAGAAATCCGAGGCAGAGGACTATCCAGAGAGCAAAGCTCCCTCCAGCTCACCCTGCCCATCTCATCCACCAACAAAGGCCCCAAGTCCTTCTCACTAGAGGAAAGACCCAGAAAGTAGCAAATGTTCTCAGTGGGCTGTTCGGGCTACACTTGCTGAGCAGAGCAAGAATGAGAAGGTATTAGGGTCCAAATCTGGAAATTTTGCTGCCCACTTATCCAACAACCGAATAGTATAGGAGTGTGTCAGTGTGTACATACCCAATGACATGCATTTGTTTTCAAGAGTAAGGTTTATTTTATACATAATTGTTGACCCAATCGGAGAAGCAGTATGGAGCAGCATAAGGAGCTTGGTTTTAGATCAAAGAAACTTGGGATCAGATCTTGACTAGGCAGTCTAATATCTGTGTAATCATGGTGAGTTACTCATTCTGTCTGGACCTTAGGGCTCTTACCCATAAATGGAGATAACTGCCCCCAATCTCATAAAGGGGTATGTAGGAAAATTAAATGAGATAATGTACGTGCAAATACTTACTATAGTGAACCAAACAAATGTTAATTCCGTTTACAATCTTAAGTACTGATGTTTTTGATTATCTTCTAGCTTTCGGTGAAAGGATCTGTTTTGTGTTATTTCCAGTTTTATAGACCGCCTTTAAAATGAGACAAACTATACTTTTTTAGAAATAAATATACCCTTAAAATCAACAAGTTGATATTTATATATCTTAAGTACCTGGTATATATAGTTCAAATTATCTCCATTGAAATTGCCTGAGATGTAGCTGTGATTTAGATGTTAACAAAAAATAAAGTAACTTATCCTGTACTCACTGGTAAAACACTTTAGATACTTATTTCTACTGATGAATTATGCATGCAAAGGCTGAATGGGGCTCATTGATTTATTTTCCCTCTTTTATGCCTTGATTTTCAGGCTGTGTGCAAAGCAGTGTATATTTTTTCTGTCCTGAACTCCCACTGACTATATTATGCTCTTGGGGCTCTTCAAGTGGAGGAGACACGCAGCTATGCTCACGGACGGCAGGTCGGCCTATAAAGCCAAGGTAGTGAGCGGGCATTTGGGAGAAAAGATTTTAAAATTAGTGTCAGATGTGGAATTGTTACATTGAAGTACAGCATCTCCACTTAGATTTCGATTCTATTCGCACTTCTGTAAAACCTCTAAAAACCCCCTCATTTTGAAATCTTTTAAAAGTATGATTGCAGAGTAGACACACAAAATAATGAGGCTGGCTAACTTTTAAAATATAGCAAATATTTACAGAGCACTTATTATGTGCCAGACACTATTCTAGGTCATTGAAAGTATTAATAAGAAAGAAAAACCTGAATTGGGATCAATGTGCAGTTTCCAGAAAACAATAGATAGCAATCAATAATTAAAAAATGCCTTGAGAACTTGTATTTGATAGCTTTATATTTTAGTTAGTATTACACTATGAATATCTCCTCGCCTGAATGATAAATGCCAAGTCATTAGTTGCCAGTGAGAGGAAGATTTTCTGTTGCAGCCCCCTGCCGGATTTCTGGTTAGGGGACCACATTGCCTTGTGAAAGGGTGATAGTGTTATATCGTGACTGCAGCCAGAACTGTTGCTCTGGTCTGGGATCACAGAGTCCTTAGTGTATGGCTCTGTCTCTGGCATCTATCCTTTCCTGCTCACTGTTATTCCAGAGCTGCGGATGGGAGCACGATTGGCTGTCCTCTGCTCCACAGTCCACCTAGAGCTCCTTGGGGAAGCCTGGCCAGAGTGTCTGGAGTATGGAGACTTGGTTTCAAGTCCTGAACCTGTCACCAATCCATTGTGAGCTCTTTACTGTTACATGGGACTCTGAGATGCTAGTAATACATCCTTCTCAGATTGTGAGTTCGCAGCGTTAGAAACAGTGTTTAATTCATGTTTGTGTCTCTGGTGGTAAAGGAAGGGTAGAAGATAAAATTTCCCACGTGGGCTAAGGATTCCTCCTTCCTTTTACTTAGCCTGCTTGCTTGATGCAGAACCAGTTTCCTATTCAAAAGACAGATAATTTACCGCATTATGACTATTCATTCATTTTATTGTTAGAGAAATTAATGCAAAGATGTCAATAGTACCATGACTAACACCTAATTTAAATGTAGTGATTAAAACTTTTTTTTCAGCCCTCTTTCGTAATTTTCCTAAAAGCTGACCTCCATTCCTTAAACGTGGTGAACATATTTTGTTAGCCAGCATTTTGATCTTTTTATTTATAGAAATCACTTCTGATACTTGATAATTATACAAATGCATATTTTATTTGACAGCAATTGATTGGGTACTGAGAGTATGAACTGAAAGTTCTCACTAAATATTGTCAGAGGTAGAAAAGTTTTGAAAATATTATATGTACAAAAAGCACATATGGTCCAAAAGAGGATAAAATTTTATGTAGAACTGTGAAGGAACAATTTTCAAGGTAATATTTTAGAGACATCCTTGTTGATTCGTTATCTATTAGTAGCACGAACCCTGGCTGGCTGTGGGGATTTAGAAAAGTCATCCCACCCGTAGCCTCGGCTATTTTACGTATAAACTTAGCTTGGGCTGAGATGGGCTCTCTCAGTCTGCAACTGAACATGGTACTTGAGAACCTGCAGAATTGCAGAAGTCACAAGTCTTTTACAGTGGTTCTCCACCTTCCTAATGCCGCGACCCTTTAATACAGTTCCTTGTATTGTGGTGACCCCCAACCATGCAATTATTTTCATTGCTACTTCATAACTGTAATTTTGCTACTGTTATGAATCGTAATGTAAATGGCTGATATTTGATGACCCCTGTGAAAGGGTTTTTGACCCCCAAAGGGGTTGAGAACCGCTGTTCTAACAGGAAGAAGCTGACATATCTAGACCACAGAATGATCTCAGAATCTCAGATTTTCTACAACATCTATCTGCTATAGGTAAACTGTAAGATCATTCAAGATTCAGTGGTTGCTTAAAAATGTCCTACTATATCTAAAGTTTAGTAACTTTTCCCCTCATTCCTTCTCTACTCCTGTGAACAATTCCTCCCCAGGATTATTTAACAGACTGACATATATGCACCTAACTTGCCTACCAAGTTTCAAACACATTACATTTAAAGTTGGGCAGACTTGAGGTGTTTTCAAATTTGAAGCAAAATATGGTTCTTTTGAAATGGTTCTATTATCATTTGCCTTCTGAAACTTCTACTAATTTATAAGCAAATTATAATAAACAAGCCCTTTACTTCTTAGCATCATGTATCTTCTTGTCTCCAAGAGCCGATGAGCAACTGATTAAATTAGCGCAACCTTTCTCTGCATTGAGACACAGGGCTTTGTTGGCAATAGTATATATCATTTCTTAACAAATTCCTCTGTGATTTTTCTTAAGCCTGTTAGTTTGATTCTGTTCAATCAATACAAAATGTTCATAAGAAAAATATTGCTCGTAGATTCCTCTTCTTTCTCTAGGATACATCACAGTTTAACCTGTCAGAAATATTTCTGTGTATATACAGTAAAACCTTTCTCTGTTTGTTAAATTTAAGGATGCTGAAGTTATCCTCGCCCAATGCATCACCTCAAGCTACATAGCTAACGAAGTGCGTTTGATTACCTTGCCAATTGTTTTATATCTGAGAAACAAAGGAAACTACACATGTATATTAAAACTGATTAGCATTGTACCCTAAAGCAATTAAATAAATATTAGAAGAAACTCCCACAGCCCTTTGTTTTGCTATAAGGGGCTCAGCTGTGATCTTTCTAACCCTAACTACATCACTTCAAATTACCAGTAAATTAACAGAGGAACACTTTCAACCTCAGAGCAGATTTGATCCAAATAGTCTTTAAATGCCATTTCTGTTCCTATTAACCTAAAGATCGGCATAGCAGATATTTTCTCGAGGCTGCCCAGCAGTCCAGGGCATTAACGGCGAAGTTGTGACAGCACTTTTCATGATGATTTATGGTTCCATGTTTAACTTGATTATGCCAATGCTGACTCTGAATACTATTTCAATTAGTGCACAGAAGGTCATATCACAAATATTCCTCTATAATCTATTCCTATTAACACTAATACACAGAGTAACCAAATCTTTTCACCCTTGTTGATTCACATCATCTATAGCCCTAACTGCAGGCTTGTTTACCAGTTTACTGCTTCGGACACTTCCGAAATGGTAATTTTCACTCCTTTGAGGATCATTAATAGCTGTGCCATGACATGGGGAATAAAGCATCTCTCTGCTGGCATTTGTACATTAATAATTATCAAAGTCTCAGATTTATTAAACGGGAGGTATGCTTTCTAAAATGCCTGTCTAAAGCACTATTTCATGACCAATTACTAAATAAATATACAAAAGATTTTTTAGGGAAATGAAACTGGCTCCCACCTAAAATCAATTTTAGCAACAACTCTTCTCTCATTATCGCTCCCTTAACGACTCCAGGGAATTGCCCCTGTTTATATGCAACCAGTCATAATCCTGTTTTCTTTTTTTGTCTAATTTCTACGTCTAATCATTGGGGAAAACTGAGAATATTGGGTCATCAGGTCTTTCCTTTTTACCTGCACACCGTTTATGAAGCCGTCCTTGTGGTACAAAATTAAGACTATAAAGAGGGAAGGAGTTTTACTGAAACAAACTTTTCAATTTGTCCAAAGGTTAAAGTGAAACTAACTGCTAGAAACAAAATCCACACATCATTTAAACAATTAGTGAGGAATGTTCAAAGACTTTATGTTCAAAGTGCACACGATTTGTATTTTAAGTTGTATGTGGAGGGAATCGAGACTTAAAGTTAATTAACAATAAACCGAGAGGGCTTCATCACAGACGTCTAACTTTATACAGAGAGGCTGGCGTCCAGCGGAGAACGTGGTGGGAAGTAGGAATGGGAAGCTGGAATGTCACAGTGCTCGGTGGGCCTCCAATAAATGCTTTATTAACAGCGATGATGTCAGCCTTGCAAAATATTAAAGGGGCCTCGTCTTTGTGGTTAGCTTTTTTCCTATTCTTTTACTGACTTGAAAAAGAAAATTTTTCATAACAAGGTATTTACAGAGGGGGGAAAGCCCCCAGTTGTAGAGTATTGTTTCACAGCTTGCGATTGGCAGCTCCCCGACAATCTTGCTTTTAGAGATTCTTCAGTAATCAGAAATCATATTCATCTTCCTCTCATAGCTGATTTTACTGGTTATTCCTGAGATATTCACTGTAAGCCAAGTGCTCGTTGGAGCAAGAAATGTTTTTTTTTTTTTCTTGAGGGAGGACCTGAATTTGTATGATTTTTCTCACTTTTGAAAAGTCAGAATAGCTGATAAAATTTTATAAAAATAGCAGTTGACATGGTCTTATTTCTTTCTGTGTTTTTATACTATTGTTCTGTGTACCATTTCAGCAGAATGGAGGCAGCTATCCAACGTTACGTATCAATCAAGCCCTTGTCTCTGAACGTCCACACACCGACTTGTCCTAAGAATCCCTTTCTTTCTTCTAGACTTGATTCCTAGGCAGTCTTTTGATTGGGTCTCACATTCTGAAAGCTGTCCTTTCCTACTCATCCTAGCTGCTCTATTAAGTGACAAGTTAATACTGTTGTACCTAGTACTGAATAAATATGCAACCCCATCTCTAGGGTTAAAAAAGGAATCTTTGAGGATGTAAAAGCAAAACTACAGGAGAAAAATGATGTATGGTGGGATTACTATATGTAAATGAAGGTGCTGCTAAATAACAGCATAGAAGCAGTGATTTGCTGAATTTCTAAAGCTTTCCCTGCTTGTTGGAATGGTAGAGAACTCAGATGCTTGGCTTTTTCCCCCATTCCCCTCATAGGTTACATACAAAGTCCAGGAAGATACAGTCCTTGTCTTTGGGAGGTGGAAGTCTAGTCTCAGATAAAGAATATCCCTAAAGATGAAGGAAGAATGGACTCCAAGCTCATAAACTTCCAAATGTCTGTTTACTTTCCACGGTGCACAGTAAATTGCAAAAACTTGAGAAACTGGGAAGGTCTTTCTCCATCCCGTTCAATAATATACTGTGCACAGTGCCTGACATGTGATAGGTGCTCAAGGAAAATGAGTCTTTTTCCCTCCCATTCTCTCTATCACTTTCTACTCTCTCTGTGTCACCCATCCCACCCTGGACTCAACTTGCAAAGGTGAAGATGGAAGCCAGTTTCCCCAGAAGTGTGCATTCTACAACCTTCCCCCACCCCCTCCTCTTAACCATGGTTGATGCCAAACGGGTTTGAACAAACGAGCTGTTTGCAAAGAAATTTTTAATAACCAAGAGATAAACTGTCCATTCCAATACTAGAATCTTTACTGAAAACTTATTTAGAAGTAGGAGGAAAATACATGAGGGGATGGGGGAAGAATTTCATGCCAGGATCGCCAAGTGAGAGAGAAGATCATCTAATTCCTCTTAGTTGCCTGTAGACACCCTTTAAGTATGGACTGACAAAGATGAATGAACCTCCTTATTGTTGCGTTAATAGGATAGTTAGAGGTAAGGATCAGTGAGCATTTATTCTTATAATAAAAGCTTTCTTTAGTTTTCCATATAAATGTACTTCTTTGTATAATAGTATCTGTGTAGTAATCATAAGTGATGCTTAGCCTCCACGTCTGAGTGATTAGGGACTAGTTATAAATTTTTATATGCGTGTATCTATATCTCCATGTGGATATAGCCTGCCTTCCTTTCACAGGTGGTTCATAAAAGGGTTGTAATAGAAAAGATCCACTTCAAATGAAAGGTTGAGCTGTTATGTCTAGATTGAGAGCAATCACAGAGATTAGCCCCTTGCCCTGAGTAATTTATAAAAAGCAAATGAGGGACCGGTGGCCATGAAAATAAATATAATTAACCCACTTAGAAAAACCTTCACCCTGGTTACGGATAGTTTCTGCTTGATCAGGCTGCCTAGCATAACACACAAATAAATTAAGAAAAAGATTCCAAGATTTTAAAGTTTCTTTCTAATTTCTTCATAAATAATTGGACTGTAGAAAAATAGGCCCATTTTTCAAACTCTGAATAAGCACCTCGCGTATATGAGTCAGTTCATAATTTTTGCACAGATGTCACACTCCACGGGATATAAAAACAAACTAAAGATAGCCAGCCATATAATGTGTAGATATATCATCGTTACAGATGCTCAGTAGGGCTTGTGCATTTTTTTTTCCCAAAACAAATCTCAAATCTACATATTTTGAAGATATAAATTTGTCATTTGTTATTCTTGGACATGCTCCTTATTTTTTTTTTTTTCAGTGAATTTTTAAAAAGTTCCAGGCCCACAAAACTGGCATGCAACTGACAGGGCAGGAAAAGCATCCCCACACAAAGCAGATACAACAAAGCCAGGCAGAGTGTGTTTCTGACACAGCCCACCGTGAGTCTGCTTAGCGAGAACCAGCCACGGCCTCTCCTTAACGTAGGCTGTTGGCTCAGCCACTTGGAGGCCTGTACCCTGACTGCAAAAGTTACTGACACATGTAATTTACTGCAAATCTTCCTTTTGGGTCCTGGAACATACCATAAGGCATCTCTTAGGACTGGGTGGAAGGAGAGTCTTTCCCATACGGCTATGCCAACACATTTGCACACGTGATTCATTTGACCTCTTTCTGTGGGCTGATGAAATTATGTGACAGTTACTCTGTGATATTTCAACAACACCTTAAACAGAAGGCTGAGTAAGGTTCTGTCCCCAGGTCCATTCTCTGGGGACAGCTGGTATAAAGAAGGAGAATGTCAAATATTGAGCATAACACCCTGAAATGGAAATGTCCAACTGCCTCCAGTTGCCTTCATTTTGATGGTGGAACAGTGTTCTTATGAGGAATTTGATGGTCTGGGTTTGAATCCTGACACTATTACATTTCACTGTGTGACTTTGAGTTATTTAACTTTTTAAGACTCAGTTTTTAACACCTGGAAAATTGGGATGACATTAGTACTTAGCTGTATGTTATGGCGAGGGTTAAATAAATAGCGCATGTCATGTGACTAGCACATGGTGCTTAATCCTTGTTTTTGTTGTTGCCGTTTTGCCTATTATACGGATGGAAGCTTTTTCTTCGAAGTCTATGGGGAATACAAGGACAAATAAAGAGAAGCGTTACTTCAAGTGGAAGGAAATAAACCAGGGAGTGCATTCCTTCCATATGTGACGATGTAGGTTAAAGAGTACATAGTAAATTCCTTGTCAATGTGCTGATATCATTATTAATGATATAATAATGGTCACGATAACATCTAACATTTATTTCATATCATTTGCCTACAAAATCAAACCAATATTTTGTGAAATGATGCCAGTATTGGAATGAAAAATTAATCTTTACTTTTTAAAAAAGCGTTGTGAACATCTTGTTGTCATCAACCATGGTTGACCAGAGAAGGGCAGAGAGAGCTGTACAACGAATATCTTCAGCACAACTGATTTCCATCTTCTGGACAATTAATCTTTGAAGGTTGAGTACAGGCTAGGGGTGGAAGAAAGAGGAAAGAGAAAGAGACAGAGGAGAAGGGAGCAAGAGAAGAAATATTTCCTAAGCACCTATTATGTGCCAGGGACAGTACAGAGTACACTATATGTATAATTATGAGGGCTAAAGAAAGATTTCTTAGGCTTCCAGTTTGCAACATGACAGTAATAGACAAAAATAAAAAAAAATAGAATAAGCATTTCTTCATACAAGTATTAAACTACCTCTATAATTTAAAATTTACTGATCCAGGTAGAGATCTAACCCATTATGGCAATTCTTTTGTACTTTTTTTTCTTTTCTGAAATTCTTTCAGAAGTCAATGAGTAGATAAACCTCTTCGTTCGTATTTGAACCCATGCTTTCCTTGATGTAAGTGGCAAATTAGGGTTATTCCATTATTATAAATGACAGATCAGGAGTAACATAGGTGTGTTAGGCAGTTCTTTTTTCTACCCTTCTTTCTTTCTTTTTTTCAATTTGAGGTTAATGTCAAACATTCAGGTCGCAATATTTGAATTTGTTAGGTAGAGTCCCTCTTGTGGTTGTGTCCAGCACCCGAGGTGTGCCACACCCCTACCTTGTGCCCATTAAGTGGCAGCACATCAATCCCCTCTCACTCCTCTCTCATTCCTCCTCTCCCCAACTTGAATTGAATTGAGTTTTAGTTCTGTGTGGGCATGTATTAGATTGTCTACTGGCTTCATTTAGTATTGAGTACATTGGATATTTGCTTTTCCATTCTTGTGACACTTTAGTAAGGAGAATGTGTTTTAACTCCATCCAGGTTAATACAAAAGATGTAAAGTCTCCATCTTTTTTATGGCTGAATAGTATTTCATGGTATACACATATCACAGTTTGTTGGTTTCCTGAGTTGATGGGATTTAGGTTTTTTCTGTATCTTGGCGATTGTAAATTGAGCGGCAATAAACAATCCTAGTGCAAATGTCTTTATGATAGAATGATTTTTTTCCTTCTTTGTAGATGTCTGGTAGTGGGACTGCTAGGTCAAATGGTAGGTCTAATTTGAGTTCTTTGAGGAATCTCTTTCTTCTTTCATTCCTTTCCTCTTCCCTTTCTCTTTCCCTCCTGCTTTCCTTTCTTACCCCTCTTCTTGATCTGTTTTTGGTAGTTGATAACTAGATAGAATCCTTTGAGGTCATATCTTTGACTCTGTTCATCACACTTAGTGTCACATTAGATTTTTTTGTTAACTATTTAGTAATAATTTCTTGTTACTTATGCTATAAATAGACTTTCCTACTCTGAATAAATTAAAGGACACCTAAACTACAAAAGGAAGAAATAGGTTTATGAATGTGATATCCACATTTTTTTTTAGATATTTGGTTTCTCTCTGTTATCCAGACTGGTACACTTATAGCTCAATGCAGCCTTGAACTCCTGGGCTCAAGTGATCCTCCCGCCTCAGCTGCATGAGAAGCTGGAACTACAGGTGTGAGCCACTGTGTCCAGCCATGTCCACATTAATTGTTCCCTAAACAGGTTCCTTTCTCTGTTACAGATTCTAGAAAGTCATACACAAAAAAGGCTGCAGTAGGGTTTCATTTCAGAAGTGAAATTAATTTCTAATAGACATAAGAGAGATCACTACAAGATATGGATTCTTATTTAAATTTTAAAATTCCCCAAATAGGAACCGACCAAATCCCCCAACAAGCTTTGTCCACTATATTTTTAGTAGACTCAGGTCAAGCATCTTTGTCTATAAATACTATCAAGTGCTTGGATGCATGTGAATTCAACTTAATAATAGTCTGCTATTAATTTTAAACTTTTACCTAAAAAAAATTCTAGGTTTCTTTGCTTAAACTGACTTTGTCCTTATTGAATACTGCCCACAAAAGTGACAATGCTTACGGTGCCGACAGCTAGAGAGCCTCCTGGGGCTGCACCCGTCTGCAATAAATGAAAAGCCCTTTTAGACTGGATTTTCGTTGTGTATTGTTATTTGTCTTAGAATCCATTTATTAGTCCAGAGATAATGTGACAGTTGACTCTTACAGTAACACAGTACTCATTAGCTAGCTTGACAGGGAGGTGCCAGCATCCACTGGAGATTGTATTTTATTAATCTTCATGGCTCATTTGGAAGCCTGGCTGGCTACTTTGTAACGTGCCCTCGTGCTGACTGGGACAGGGATGTGTAGCCATGCTTACGACAGAAGAATATAAACTCGCATGATAAGATCTTTCCCTTTCCTTGACCTGAAATGCACAAACCTCGCAAAGTCCGAGTGGAATGTTGTCACTTCCAGTGAAAATTTCTTCCCCAGAATCGGTGGCATTCACAGATAAGGACCATTCGAATTTAAAATGACTCAGTGCTTTGTTGATATACAGTTGCCCCTCAGGATCGATGGGGGTCTGGTTCCACGACCCGTTATGGATACCAAAGTCTACAGAGATTCAAGCCTGTCATCCAAAATGTAGTATTTGCATATAATCTATGCACATCTTCCTGTATACTTTAAATCATCTCTACATTACTTATAATACCTAATATAATATAAATGCTATGTAAAAAGCTAGTATGCCACACTGTTTAAGGGATAATAAGAAAAAAAGCCCTCTGTGCATATTCAATATAGACACAACTATTTTTTTTTCCTGAATATTTTCGATCTGCAGTTGGTTGGATCCAGAGAAGTGGAACCCATATTTACAGATGGCCAACTATATATATATGCTGAAAATCTGGAGAAGACTTAATTAAGATAAATTTTTGAATGACTTGAAAGAGTTTAGTTTGCCATCATATCTTTGTGTCCCAGTTGTTTTAACTGATAAAAATTATCTTCTAACTTGGTCTAGATTTTCTCCAAACTTACTACATTTTTATAAATCATAGTCTTTGGGTCTTTGAAAAATCTTACTGTGTGTTTCAACAAGCTAAACTAAACACCACGACTCACAACTTCTAATTCAATTGATAGTTATATTTTTGTTTGGGATTTTATTGAGTCCTTTACTAACCTGAAAGAACATTTCTTGTAAAGTAGTCGTCTGCTGTAACAAATTACTTGCATAAATATTGTGGAAGAAGGTTGAAAAATCCCCAAACCATCACACTTTGGTGACTTTCTGAATACTTTAGCTATTATTATAGCATCCTAAGTCGATATTTTTTAATGAAGTTTTCACTTATTGCTCACCAATTCAAACATATTTTATTTCATATTAACTGAAAATAGATTCGATTTGGATGTTTTCTTTGGCACTACACTAATAAGGCTAATCAAGATGAGATTCCAAGGCTTAAAAAAATGAAATCAACATGTGGTTTAATTCTCACTACTAATACTACCCTGAAAGACTGTTAAGCTTCTGATAGAAAACAATAAAAAACAAGGAAATTCACTGTTAAAACGGCAGCATACCATATGTCCTTTAATACCTAATTACAACAGGGGCACAATAAGAAAGTCATTAAACCTGCACCCTATTGTGCATAGGTATCAGAGCACATATGGTGCGTTTCAACCATTAGTATGAATTTGATTGCATCTGTGATTTTCTGTTACAACTTTGACTGTATTTTCAAGAAGAAAATGTTGGTAGACATATTGGTCATTGAGTAGAATTGCCAACAATGAGAAATGGGACTGTTTTTGCCCCTCTAGAGATAGGTTATTATAAATTGCGAAAGGCCCCCTGACAACCTTGTTTTCTCTACTGACTGTCAATGACTTTCGGTGCAATATTTTCCTCCTTCAAAATTTTTCATTCAAACAAATTATTTTTACTTGCTATGTAAGGGAATTTGGTCTGATTCCTAGCAGAGGAAGAGTTTTTCACTAAATATTGCCTGCCATATTGTAAATTTGTAGGCTTGCATATCAAAAATTATAGGTGATGAAAAGAGCCCCGTGTCTATATGTTTTCTTATGACAATGGAATTAATAGTATCGTATCAAGGGGATGTTCAAAACTGGTAATATTTTTGCTATGGCATGGCTTCAAAGTCTGTGTCTGTGTGTCTATCTTCTAACATTTTAAAGCAAATATTAGGTATGAAGGATCAAGGAGTAATGAAAAGAAGGTATCAGGTCCCATAAATTTCTGTATCTTTAATGCCTTACTCATAGCAGAGTCGTGCAGGGGCCTGACATGTTTAGATGCATGATAAACATAATTTTATGTGAATCAGATTCCTATAACTTACTTGTATTTTATTCATTCATCCATTCGTTTTTCATTGTTGAGTAGCTATTTACTGTGAGCGGTTTTGGGGGTACAATGATGTAAAACATAAGATAAGCCTTCATCGGCTGTACATTCTCCTGGAGGGAATCAGCAAGACAAAAATAACTATAGTTTTCTAGTGGATGACAAATGCCCTGAACAATAGAGCAACAAAGGGGAAAGGAGTGTACCGGGGCATTTGAATAGGGACTGTGGTGCTTCTCTGCTCGTGAGCTACATGGCAATTAGTGTGCAGGGAGTGAGGACTAGCTGAGAGTCCTGGGCTTCATGAACCAATGTCAACAGGGATGGAGGACAGGTGGGGCTCATCCTGATGATCTCAAGGCAGATTGGAAGTGGGAAGGCAGTGGGGGAGGCAGTAGTGTCAGCAGGGTGGGGTCTTTCCATGGAGCCCCAGAGTTCCAGTCCTTCTGTGGTCCTGAAAGAACGGTGTGGAGGCTGGAGGAGAGGCCACATAACTTGGAGTTCTTGGAGCCACTGGGCTCTCATTCCCACCCCAGGCTTGTTGGGGGCTGGGGTGGGTGGGCCTGGCTAGGGGGTTCTTCTGTGTAATAAATTTTGTTTAGTGTTCTTATTAGCCCCTAGCTAGACCAGAGACTTACCAAAGATGCCAGAAATTCTCAGGATATGTAATACTCTTCAGGTTTATTGCTGAGTATAGTTTTTCTGTATCTGGTGAATCATCATTTTTTTAGAAAGCTCAAAAACATTAAAGAGTATTTTCATGTTCCATGAAATCTATTGAGAATGCTGTTTATGTTCAAAATTTATCCTGGAAGACTGCGATGTGTTGTTTAGGCTCTAAGCATTACATATTGTCTTTGCTATACAATACACATTTTATTGCTACTTAGACTTACTGACCTAATTAGAGACTTTATTTTTTCCCAAAGGGGTTTGACCATTTTGGTTTACCTTACCTATCACAACTTTACCTTTTCAGTTTACTGCAAGCTGTGGACTGGAATCAGACAAAGGCCTCATCCTAAACCCAGAATAACTGGAATTTAACTCCTGTAGTTTAGGAATTGCCATGCAAGGAAGTAAAATTGTGAGCACAAGACTCTTGAAGATGGAGGTTTTGCTATTCATTACACAGTTATCAAGAAGTCTTATTAACCTAAGTTATGTATATTTTCAAAACTTTGCAACACTTGGAATTTTTGTGAAAGGAAGAGGGAGAGGGCAAGCTGTCTTAAAAATTGACTTTAGTGGATTAAAAAGAGAGAATTGTACAGCAGTAAAGGACCACTGTTCATCCCAATAGTTTTTTTAAATTTTTATTTATTTATTTATTTATTTATTTATTTATTTATTTATTTATTTATTTTGAGACAGAGTCTCACTTTGTCACCCTCGGTAGAGTGCCGAGATGTCATAGCTCACAGCAACCTCCAGTTTAGGTGATTCTCTTGCCTCAGCCTCCTGAGTAGCTGGGACTACAGGCATCTGCCACAATGCTCGGCTATTTTTAGAGACAAGGTCTTGCTCTTGCTCAGGCTGGTCTTGAACTCCTGGATTCCTAACTTAGCAATTGCTGATGTTTAAATATCATTTTGCTTTCCTTGACTGTCATCTCACAAGAGCATTAAAGACCAACCCAAGGGGAAATAATTGCAAGAATAAAATATTTGAAGTCAAACACACATCCAATCACTAAAATATAGTTAAATTGCTGTTTCAAGATTTTGCAAGCAAACAACTTTTTGACAAGCTAATATTAAAAGGAATGCATTTTACCAAACTTGGTGTGTGATCTAGAAGCTTTCCGGCACCACTGTAGCTGTATCTGGCACATAGTAGGTGTTTAATTAATTCTTTTATTTATTGCTCTCTACGGTGTGGACAGAACTCTGTCTATAGTAAATGTTTAGTTAAAGCTGTTATGATTGATCTGTTTGTCAGGATAATAACTTGTCGACAAATTAAATTTTTCAACTTTTTTCTTCTTCTATGCTAATAAAGTAACGAGAATGTTTTGTTTTCTTGCTTCAAGTTTATTGTTTTTCACAGCAGAAAACTGAATTTTCTTGAAAATATTGGTAAACCCATAATTACTACTGGTTTTAGTTTTTGAAAGCCAGTTTCCTGAGGACATTGTGACAGTGTCCCAGAGAGGACAAGAAGGAAAGAAATGTTTTGGAGAAAGAGAGATGGTACTTGCTTCTGGGTTAGGGAGTGAGTCCTAACGACTAAACTGGAACGCGTCATCCTCTGTAGGCCCTGGGAGAGACGGGGCTTGGTGGCAGGGATCAGGGTGCACCTCGGGGGCTGGACTTTTGGCACCAGAGCTCCAGCACTACAGGAGTTCCTGACCTGGCAGCCAAACATTGACTCCTGCCATGTCCAGTCGGGGAACTTTCAGGCTGAGACAACAGCCAAGTGTGACCACTTGGTCGCTTGATGGGAAAACACTCTTCCCAAGGATTCTGCTTGCTGAATATGCCTGGCATTCCCAGAACAAGTGGGTGATGTAGAAGACCGTGGAGTAAAACAAATAGAATGTTTTTTAAAGGCTGATCTAAAACATGGCGCCAATACTGCACAGAGAAACTGCAGTAGAAAGAATAGGGGCTACAGAAACGTGATCAAAATAGACATCCATTTGGGGAGATTTAGGGATTTAAGGACACATCCATTTCCTCAGTTCCTCGGACTTACTCAGTTGTTTTTTTTTTTTTTTTTTTTTTGCCTGTAGTATCTACACAATTCCTCTTTGGAACATTGTTTTTCTGCCACAATCTGAACCTCATCTTCCTTCCTCTCCTTCCTCCCCTCCCTTCCCTTCCTTTCCTTCCTTTCCTTCTTTCTTTTCTTCCTTCTTTTCCTCCCTTCCCTTCCTTCCTTCTTTCCTTTCTTTCTTCTTTCTTTTTTTCTTCTTTCCCCTCCCTCCCTCCCTTTCTTCCTGCTTTCTTTTTTGTTTTCTTTGTTTGTTTCAGGTTAATTTGAGGGTATAAAGAATTATTAGGTTTCAGTGTTTGGATTTGTTGGGTAGAATCCCTCTTATAATTGTTTCCCATCCCCAAGAGGTACAGGTGTGCCATACAGAGGATTTCTTTCTTTTCTTTTCTTCTTTTTATTTTTTTAAAGGCCTGTGTTTTTCTTTATTTTTAAATTTTTTTTCCCAGTCAGAGCCAGGTGAGGTAGACCCTTGGCCCTGGTCCGCAGGGCCGGTGCTCTAACCACTGAGCACAGCACCAGCTCTAATCTGCTTTTCAAGCCTATCACCAGTTATATCCTCCCTCATTCGATCAGGTGCAAGTTCGTGCGTTCCCCAAGATCTTTCCACCTAAATTAGGATCTTTGAGTGATCACAGTGGAGTCATACTATTTGGGGGCCTTTTGTTCCTTGATGTCAATGTGGCAAATCTAAACCAAGTGTCTTGAATACTTGAATAGTTTTAGTTCTTACTAAAAAAAGGAGTGAGTACAGGTAGTAAGCAGATAGATAGAGTAATACATGCCTTTATTTTTGAGATTGCTAGTAATTCTGAAAAATTTAGTACCAGACATGTACTAAATTTTTGGCATTTGACTTCGGTTGGAAACAGGAGGAAACACGAAGGAAAAGTTGGGGTCCAGTGATCCCAGGCTGGCCTGCCAGCCATGGCTTGATGACTTCTTTTCTTCTATCTTGTTCTCATTCACATACATTCTCATACTCAAGTCGGAGCCCTTCCAAAGTAACAGCCAAAGCCCAAACAAGATGAAAAAAATGACAACAGAAATTAGGAAAAGATGATTAAAATCACCTAAGCTGTCAGGGTCCCCAGGGCACTTGGAAGCCACTGCTCAAGCTGGGCTCTGCATATTGGGGGCCTTTGGCAGGTGCGCCATATGCCTCAGATGAATTTGTCTACCTGAGAAGAGGGAACTTGAAAACGTCCCTGCTCAGACTTTAACTCTTTGCTTATACACAAGACTCACTGTGCTTTCTGATGCACAAAAATAAATCTTGAAGTGGCTAGGTTTCCTACTTCAGCCCTTAGTCAATGAAGGTCTAAGTGTGAATTTTAGGAAGATTGGACCTCCTGTTTTTTTGTAACATTAAAATGCAATATAACTTGTGGAAACATGGGTTTACTTAAATTAGGTATTTGATTTTTGCTTTTTTTGTAACATTAAAATGCAATATAACTTGTGGAAACATGGGTTTATTTAAATTAGGTATTTGATTCTCTTTAATACTTTTAAAGTTGTTTTTTAAGATGTGTATTATTCAGTGTGAGCAAAAAATAAATTCTGTATCACCTATGGGTTTAGCTCTTTGAATAACATGCTTAGGTTAAAAAAATAAAACCCCTACTTTTAGAAATTATGCTTTGCTAGCCGTGAAGACTGTAAACATTCAGTTTCAGTATACCTTCTGAACTGACCATGATACTGTGCTTGTTAGAGCTCAGAATTTAAAAGTCATTGTTTAATACAGAGTAAAGCAGGTCATTATGCAAACATGCTCATGAGAGCTGCAGAGGAAACTGAAGTATAAAATGTATAATCAGAAATTTATTTTACAGATAAGACGAATATGTTGTTATGCTACTTTTCAACTTTAAAATGAATTTGAGAAAAAGCAGTTGGACTCCAGGGATGTAGATTTCTTCTCTGTCATCACATAATAGCTACATCATCAGAGTCAATCTATTTCAACCTCTTTTAGCCTCAGTTTCCTTTCCTGCTAATTAAAAATTATCACCAACCAAGTGCGAACTATTTATGAAACTAATTTCCGTTGTAGAGCTTATTGGCATATTGCTAATCAATGTATGCATTGAGGTCAAAGCATTATTTTAACAGAAACTTCTAACTAATTGTTTCATGTGGCATAACTGAGCTACAGTAAGCATTTTAATTCACTTACAATTTAGAATGTTAAGCTTTATCTCTGAAAAGCAAAAGATTTATTATCGAAGGCTATGGACTTTTATCAAATGAAGAGGCAAGAGAGACATACTGTAACCATTGTTTCCTTTCTGCTTTTGTAATCTCTCCTGATAATGAAAGACAGCTTCTAAAGTGATTAAGTTTGCGAATGGTAAAGAGAAGGTCTAGTATCAAAGATATTAAAACCACATAAGAGTTTGCAACTATTATCTGAGATCTCTGAGTTGAGCAAAGTTGACGACGAAAGAGTTGAAGGTGGTGTAAGGTGTTGCTGGTCACTTTCATCTTTGGATCATTTAAATATTATGCTAATAAAAGAGAACAGAGCAGAGTATTATTCTGTTAATGAACGTAATAGTAGAACTCAGTAGAAATACGTGATAAATAAATACAATGTCAAATTAGACAAAATGTTGTAGTTTCATGTTGTTGGTTTGCAAATTGAATTTTTACATAAAATTTACACTAAATGGAACCTCATTATATAGTGATGAGGTCCAGTATGATCCAAATCATTAAAATCACTGTACTGCTTAATGATTCACTAAGTGGTACTGCAGTGCCATAAATTTAGCACTAGTTTCATGATTCAAAACACCAGACTGAGACACCAGCAAATCGTATGTGGATCATTAAATTTACAATGAATGTCAGAGATGAAATAAGGGGGAAAAAACACTTTGAGAGATAGGGATAATATGTGCTCTAAGGTGACATACATCAAGATAAATGATCTTATACCACTTGTGCTTGGATAATAATGGGGGGTAGTTTTTTTTTGTTATTCCTCATTTCATAATTTCCAGAGGGGCTGGAAGTCTAAACTCTTACGAATGAAAGCAGCTGTCACTTTTTGACTACCCTGTGATCTGTTTCATTTATATTTATAATATATACATTTATATATGCCATTACATTTTAAACTTAGCTGATTTTGCATAGACATTATGGCTCATCTAATTTCCTATCATATTAGTTCAAAATGATTTTTATGGTTGGATGAGTTTTGGACTGGTATTACATGAAACCTACCAAGAATATAAGGTTTAATTCTGAAATCCTTAATGATGTTGTTTTAAGTTGAACCTTAATGAAATCTTAGCACTATCTTAGTATTCACTGTCCAGAATTGCTTACATGACAATCTGGTTATTATAATTTATAAAATATAAAAATAAATCTGTTACATATATGGCAATGCCTCACCATCCAAAACTTTTACTACTGGAGAACTGAGGAATTCACATTTGAGAGCACCTTTCTTCCATGTATGACTTAGAACATGAAAAGCAAATATTTCTTTTGGTTGCAAGCAGAACTTTTGTATGGAGTAGGGTATGTAAGACATGATGATTTTTTTTAATCATCTGTTTAATGCTGAAAAAAGCAATAAATTGCTATGTGGTATCTCTAACACATTAGCTAACAATGTTATCCAACAGTGCTATTCCCTTGTCAGAAAAGCCTTAATATTGTTTACCATGTGATGGAGAGTATGAGATGCTGGTTTCAGACATGTTCTACTAACCTGTGTGTGTGTGTGTTTATGTAGATAGATGGGCTGTGTTGCACAGCCTGGTATCAAACACCTGGCCTCAAGCAGTCCTCCCACCTTGGCTTCCCAAAATATTGGAATTAGAGGGTTGTGCCACCAAGCCTGAAGAATGTTATGCTAACTTTATGATATGGGGCAATTTGTCATGCTGTGGAGGGGGGTGTACCCACAACCTATTTCAGTCAATTGTGACTGTCAAACCCTGTGGACTTTCGGAGCAGAACTTTGTCCCCAAGTTATCTTTATCAAGCAAGGTATCTATTGAATAGCCTCTGTGGGGGAGAATTTTGGAGGTAGAGAGCTTTGGCTTTTTATATCTAATAGAAGAAAGGCTTGAACTACAACTTTGCTGAGAATACAAGACAAGACTGCAAGCTTAGAGGGGTCATGGAATCACATCCATTGTGTCAATGATTTATTCGATTAAAAAAAGTTCCCTGAAGGTAAAGGTCAGTGTGCTGATGAAGATAATTCATGGATGTCATACAGAAAATGCTGCTTTACCTTTTTAGCCCAGGAAGAATGATAGACTTTTCCCTTAAGAGACAAGGATAGTTTGATTCTGGTCATTGGGCCCTGAATTGGAACATTGTGAAGGAGATTGTTTGTTCCTTCTTGTAACAATAAAAATGCTTTAAATTCTGCTTTTGTTTGGAGAGAAATCAAATTGAAAGATAAGAAAAGGAAACAAAAATGTTTACAGATAGCATTTAAGATTTATTAGTCTACCAAACCTTTGATATTTTCCACCTTTACCTCGAGTATACGGAGTTTTATTTTAAGCTGGCTGAATACTTAGGGCAATTTCTTCTTTTGGAAAGAGTATTAGCGTTAGCAAGCATAAAAATGAATTTGTGCAGTCTTCTCCTTCCTCTGACATTTATGAAGGACTTGGACTATTCAAGTCAAACACAGGAGAACAAATAAATCAAACACCAAAGACCAAAGGGAACTATGAAAAAGAAATGTATTCACTTTGTCCTTGAAACTATGAAAACAATTTCTAGAATAAACAGGTTAAGAAAACAGGTTGGGTACGCTGTTAGCTCATGCAGAGCCCAATATCTAGAAATTGCTTCTAGCAGAGGAGAAAGTAGTTGGAAGAGAAGATAAAAAGTGCTATTTAGATCTTCCCTAATAAGCCTTAGGACAAGAGTGTAAAATGTGGCAGTTTATAAGGTTCTGAGACAAAACAAATGACCTCTGGTCAAACGCTGGGCTCTGAAAGAACTTTCCTTCTTTTTTCTCTGCCTCTGATAATTTTCCTGGATCTGTGAGAGAAGTATAATATTTTGTAAAATTTCCTGACTTAATTATTTTGTCCTTAATAATAAATCAATTTCCCTTTATCAGAACTTGATTCAGTAAGAGAGAAAAGAGAAAATCATTTTGGAAGAGAGAAACATAAGAATAAAGGAATGTCCTATTAAGTTATGTAGAAAGGCCCCTCCTTCCCCCCAATTTCCCTATTCTTTGGGTCTGGGGGCTAGTGGGGAGCAGATGAATGGGCTAGGGGAGGAAAGTTATCAGAATTGTGTCTCAACATTCTTTGAGGTCTCAGATCTGAGGAGATGGGAAGTGTATTTGCCAGGTTAAGATTTAAACACATGGCAAAAGGGCTTTAGTTTTACTACCTTCCTTCCTTCCTTTTTTTAGGAGACAGAGTCTCACTTTGTCACCCCCAGTAGAGTGCCCTAGCATCATGGCTTACAGCAACCTTGAACTCTTGGGCTCAAGTGATTCTTATGCCTCAGCCTCCAGGGACTACAGGTGCTCACCACATGCCTGGATATTGTGTTTAGAGATGGGGTCTCACTCTAGCTCAGGCTGGTCTTGAACTCATGAGCTCAGGTGATCTGCCCACCTTGGCCTGCTAAAGTGCTGGGATTATAGGCATGAGCCACCATGCCCGGACTTTCCACAGTTTTCTTGTTTTGGAACTCAGCAGAGATACTGGACAGGATGCCCTGGCAGTAATATGGGGCAGCCCATGCAAAATTGTAAGGCAGCAAGTAGGAGCTCAGAGGTTTTGGTTCACACTCCAGAATCTCCATTGGTTACAATGTGTCATGAGTAATGAGATGAAGCCAGTGGGCAGCCCTGAAGCTTGTCAGGCCTGAGGCTGAGAGGAACAATAGAAGACATGAGTTGGATAGAGAACATGGTGGAGATGCAAAGGGGTCTTCAGCACCAAGAGTGAAGAAGTAGAGCCGGTATCAAATCCACAGGATGGGCCCCTGAGCAAGGACCATCCCCAGAAACTATCACTGGTTCACCAACTACAAGTATTGGTCATGGAGTGTAACAGTATGCTCCGCTGTGGGAAGAGCCAGGCCTTACACAGAAGATTCCAGGAAGCCAATATGTGCTCAAGACCCAGTACAAATCCAAGGGATCCCATTAATACCAATACCTTGAAGTTTTATAGGCCTCTTACCACGTGCCAGGACACTGTTTTGGATTGAGCAAAGGAGGCATGTCCAAATTGAATGATGAAACAAGCATCTTCCAAAGACTGGTTTAAACTAAGAGCCAGAGAATTTTCAATTATTGGCTCAGATTACATTTAATTCATATTGGACTAAATTTAATTTTCCCTCCATTACTTAATTGGTTGGAGCCTTTTATAAAGAGTAGCGCGTTAGTTATGGAGGAGGCACATTTTCCTTGCCTATTTGAGTTGTAATTTGATGAACATATGTAATAGAAGAGAAAACTTAATTGTCTCTGTGGTCATTGGTTCTCTGTGGGTTGAAACTAGGAGGAGCTCTTCTTCTTTGGGCCTGAACAAAGCCAGAGAAACCGGTAGAATAGCGTCTCTACAGCTAGGTCATTAGGCTGGAGGCCAGCTGAATGTGCTGCCCAGACAAGGCCTCAAGGTCTCATAAAGGAACGCATATGTCTAGCTTGTGCAGTATATACAACAGCATAATTATCAAGCCACTGGTGGAAAATGTCAATATGAAAATAAGAGCATCTGGGATGAATGACTTTTCTGTAAATGTCTGGCTTGTGTCTGAACGGTCTGTTTCTCCAACATTGTGAGTATTGACTACCCATAAAAAGCTCATCATGGTCAGAAACAATGTTCGTTCATCTGGTGGTCAACAGTATAAACAGCCTGGTTTGGATCAGGTCTTCTATCCCTTTAACATGATTCTAGCACTTAATATATTCTGCATGCTAATGCCCTTTGACTAGGGAAATATCTTGTGATTTGTCTTTTGAATTGTGGACTGTTTTCTTTTGCTTAATGGGAGATGCCTGTTATTTCTTTACTTTGGGGCATATGAGGTTGTGCCCCAAATAGTGTATGAAAAATTTTAACTTAATCTCATTCTAAATGGGTTAGATTCCTATCTTGTGTGACCATGGACAAAGAGTAAAGAAGAGAATGAGGTAGGAGGGAAAGAGAAGGCAAAGAATCTGTAATTATTTTCCTTTTTAGCATTGTTTATGCAAGTATCTATTTTTACTCATATCTTCATATTTTGAACTTTACAGAACCTTGAATTCTTGTCTAAAACTAGGACATAGAAATATTTTCCCCTCCCCAGGACAGTATCTAAATAGCAGCTTTCAATTTAATTTCCCTTTAAGATGGAAGTTCTGAAAAAATTTGTGTTTTCAGGTCCCTTTTCAGATAACCCTGTTAGGAGCAATCATTCAATATATTCTAAATATCTATGACATATTAAGTTTACACAGAGATTCCATCTCCCGCCTCATAGAAGCTTCAGACAATGAAAAATGGTAAAATTTAAAAAAAAAGTATTTTTTTTCAGGGGAGTAAGAGGGTTGCTGGAAGGAATGTGTGAAAAAATGGTGGAGAGATCAAATATACAAACTATTCCTTTCTACACATTTGAATAAAAAAGACTTTGCACAAGGAGTTGCATTTCCTTGGTCCTAGCCCTACTCCGCCTCTCCTGACCTGAGTGACACGGGCCATGTATTCAATTCCTCACATCTCTAAAACAATCCCCGATTTCATAGAGTTAGTGTGAGAATAAAAGGAATTAAAAATTTGTAAAAATATCTGAGTCATTATAACATAGCACACAGACATGAAATATTAACTACATTATAACTACTGAAATCATCTAATATTTTTCGCATTTTATTCTCAGATAATCTGTGCATAACCCTCTTTTTACTCCCATTCTCTGTTCAAAATCATAGAGCTGCTTCTTATCACGTGAGGGTGTCTTCCTTATCAGGGTGAAAAGAACTTCCGGTTTCCCCATCTTTCATAAGTACAAGGAAGCTCAATATCCCTATCTGTGCCGAGCCCCTGACAGCTTATTGACTGTTAATAACCTTGACAATATTATTTTTCTTGGAGAAAAAGGAGACTTGATGACTTCTTTGTTCAATTTCACCTAAAGAGAAGTCTTGGCCGGTGCACACAGTAAGTGTCATTGGTAGGGAATTGTCCAGGAGGCATTCAGTATGTAAATGTTCTAATTAGATCAATGTAAAAGAGAAGTCGTACATTCTGTTATAGCGGTGTGTCTGCTTCCATTAATAAAACCTCCCGAAGGCATGCACTACTAGTTTTCTCAATTAGTTTGTCCTAGATCATTTCATCTTAGGGTAGGGAGGGAGGAAGGGTGGAATGAGAGGGTGATGGGAGGTGGCAAATTTACAGGTATTTTCTCTAGCTCAGAGAGCTGCCCAAATTTGTCCCTTATTCCAACTCGTCACTATATTAGTCTTTAGAAAATCATATCCTGTGCAGCATTTGGAAAAATGAAGAATCTTCTTTTCCTGATGGAACAAAGACCACCATCACTTCAGGGTCTTCTTCTCTGCTTTCTTCTACATTACCTTATTTTTACTTTCCAGGGAAAGTATCATTATGTAAAATTCCTAGCACAGTCCCTGGCATATAATAGCTGCTTAATTAACCATTTGTTCCCTTCCCTTCCTCAAAGATACAGCAAGCCTCAGGCCTCTGAAAATGCAGAACAAGGGGGTATGACCACAGAGAGCATAATAAGGGGACCCAATTAATAATGATTGGAATGATGGCAACCCTTTCTCTTTACACATAACTGGGATTATCAGGCTGTAAAGCTGTTTGTTTAAGAAGGATTTAAAGTTTTAAAGGGAGATATGAGTAAGGAATTTTTTTTTTTTTAACACCTGGGCTCTGGAAAGCAGGAGGAGAAATGAATGAGTAAAATCCTGGCAGGGAACACAAGTACTGTGTGTTGTCGGCTGTCACCTTCCCTTCACACTGCTCTTTCTCTCATTGTTGTCTTCTCTATTTGAGAGGAAGCTTTGGACCAGAATTATTTCCAAACTACTCACTTCTACTTACCTCTCCAAGAATTAAGAAGCCATTGTGGGATATGGAGAGCTGAGAGTTGACCAGTGGATAAGGGAGTCAGGGCAAGGGTGATGGTGACTGGTAACACAGAACAAAGGCAAATGCCAGGAGGCTCTGATCAGTCCTAGTTTGCCCAGTCTATTCTAGCCCCCCATTCTCCTATCTTATGCAAGAAAGCCAAAGAATTTGCTTTCATAAGGTGTCCTGCCTTCTTCAATTGCCCCTCCCATGCCTCTGAAAGACACAAACCAGGAGACGATGAGGTTATGCAGAAAGATCATAGAAATAGAGTCTGAATGAGTCTTGGTCTGACTTGGCCACTTCACGGTTGCCTGTATTAGGGTGTCTTTCTTATGTGGGTGAAAAGAACTCACAGTTTCCTCCTCATCTTTCCCAAGTACAAGGAAACCCAATATCCCCAATTATTCTGAGCCTATGGCAGTTATTGACTGTTAATAACCTTGACAGTGTTACTTTTCTTAGAGAATAGGGAGAGTTAATGACTTCTTTGTTCAGTTTTATCTTTGAGACTCAGTTTTCCCATCTGTAAAGCAGAGAAAACGTGACCAGCCTCACACAATTTACAGGATTGTGCTTCAAGTGCAGATTAAAATATCTGAAGGCTTTATGTAAATTTTATTACTTTGTATAAATAATCTTTGCTCATTTCTGGCAGAGGCATAAGACTAGTGGCTAGTGGACCCATTTCAGAGTAGCTGTATTGAGGATGACAGAGAAAAATGACTAAATAATAGTTTATCAATGTCTTTAGTACTATTCTATAGAAAAGAAGAAAGCAGTTTTTTCACATGTGTATATTTGAGGAGAAATAGTGGGGGTAGATTAGATACAAGAAAGAATTTATTGGTTATAAAGTAGTGGTATGGGTGACTATTTTAAGTTATGAAATCTTTTCCCCTGAAAGTCTAAATGACCAAGGTGGGTATATACTCAGTGCAAGGTTGTAATAAAAATTTAAAGAGAGATTCTTTAGCTAGAAGTGGTTATAACGATGACCAACTACATTTATGTTTAAACTATATAGAATTTCTGATATTTTCTAACCTTTGACCTACAAAAATGACAATTTCATATGGTTCAACTATTCTAAGAGTAAGAATGAGTTGTAGCAATGACCTTGAACATATGTTTGCAAATGAGTAGGTGACTTTGGAAAAAAATGAGGGAATCTAGGTTGCTTAAGAAGGCACAATAAATATCTATTGATCCATAGGGAGAAGATCCAGAATGGTAAGACAATGTTAAGATATTGGGACAATTGGGATGATTTGAGTGACAGTCTTTGCTCAGAATGGTTTTTTCCCACCTTTTAACCTGGCTCACTTCTCATTCTTCAGTTCATACGCTCATGGAAGTCTTCCCTGTCCTGACTGAAAAGATTTTCTCGTATATGTTTTTGTTGTTCTGTGTGATTTTGATTCATAATACTCAGGAAAGTGATTATTACTATTTGTGAGTGTGTGCGCGCATGCACGCACGCCCATGTGTGTTTAGATTGTAATCTTCCTCACAACTATATTTCCAATGTTTGGCACAGTGTCTGGCATTCAAGAATTTCAAAATGTCAGAGTCTGAAGGATAATCAGCGAAGACAGTGATTTGGTAAGGGTAAACGTGGAAGGTAAGGTGTGGAGGAAGAATGTCGATCAAAGGCTGCGGAGAACAGAAGAAACGGAGCAGGGGCCAGGAGGGAAGAGGCAGCAGCCACCAGTGTGGTCTGAAGAATTCAGTGCAGGCAGGTTGACTGTACTGTAGACCATTAGACTACAAAGGGAGGGTGGCTCTGTGATGTAGTTGTGGAAGTGCCCTTAATAAATGAGAAGGCTGCTCTCTCACCCTCCATTGCTTTACTTATTTTTCTTAAAAAATTATTTTTAATGGACAAATGTGAACTGTGCATGTTCATGGGGTACAGGGAGATGTTTTGGTACATATATAGTGATCAGATCAGGGTGACCAGCATATCCATCCTCTCAAACATCTATCACTTCAAGATAATTGCTTGATATTTTGAAAAGATTTATGTATTTTATTTATTTAATAGAGATAGGGCCTCATTATGTGGTGCAGCCTGAACTTGAACTCCCAGCCTCAAACATTCCTCCTACTTTAGCCTCCCGAGCAGGTGGGACTACCAGTGTGGGCCATTGGCCCTGGCTGTCCCACTCTTAGAGCTGGAAGTTACTGGGAGAAGAATGGTCTTCAGACGATATGTCATTGTGACTTCAAGGAGTCCAAGTGCTTGAAGGGACAGCAATGTAGAGCAAGATGAGAAAGTAGGTTTGATAAGAGGCAATGAACCCACAACTGAGCTGTGTTCTCAAAGGGCAGGAGATGGGTACTGAGGGAGAGCCAGGGGTGTGGCAGGAAGAATGAAGACGAGATAGATGTAAGCAAGTTTGCAGGGGAGAAGAAAGAATGAGGAAATGGGACTGTGTGGCAGATGTGGGTAATGCGAAATGAGGCCGGCCCTGTGGAAAGAAGTGCAGTGGAATAGAGGAGGCCTGCTTGCTGTGAGGAGAATGCACGCGGAATGTTTTGGACTGTGAGGGGAGTGCACGATGAATGCTGTGGACACAATTCATGTCCTTCAGGACTCAGATGTTGAAATCCTAATCCCCAGTGTGATGGTATTTAGAGGTGGGCATTTGGGAGGTAATTAGATCACTGTGGTTACGTTCTCATGAGTGACTGTTGAGTGACAGTCTTTGCTCAGAATGGTTTTCTCCCACCTTTTAATGTGGCAAAAGCCACGTTAAAGAAGAGCCCAGAGAGCTATTTTGCTTTCTTCTTGGCATGGAAGTCTACAAAGAGAAGTCGGCCGTCTACGGCCCAGGAGGAGACCCTTGTTAGAATACCATCATGCTGGCAACGTGATTTCAAACTTCCCAGCCTTCAGAACTGTGGAAATAAATCTTGTTGTTTCAGACACCCGGTCAATTGTAATTTGTTAGCCTAAAGTGACTAAAACAGTGAATGCAGCGAGCAGGGTTGTGGAGCTGTTGCTGGAAGTCTCAGCTGTCAGCAGACACACGTTTCTGACAAGATGGCTAGTCTGCCAGCATTGCCTCACTGTTCTTCCCTAGATAATTTAAAAATATACAAAAGTTAGGGGGTGAGGTTCCTGCCCTAACACTTACGATCGAACTAGGAGGACAAGCAGATCTCTCTATAATTATTAAAGTAGTTTAATGATATGCTTTAACAGTTATTTTGCTGCATGGCAATTAGATTCAAATGGTAAGTCAGTCACACAAATGAATATAATTAGTAGTGTTTTTGCATAGTTAAATCAAGCATTTGGAGGCCTGTTAGGTGAATGGTGGTCCAGAAAGAAAGAGAATTGGGGGCTCCTAGCTCTTCTTTTGCTAAAGGGAATGATTATGGATTGTTCCAAAATCCTCTCCTTGATGTGGTCCTTAGGGTGGGGGCTGCCTGCTTCCCAGTGAATCATTGCAGGGTTCTATTTACAGCTTATCTTCGTCCTTGTTCTCAAGACCTGGGCACACGGGGAGAGGGAAGAATGGAGGAAGGGATGGGTGGACAGGTAAATATCTCTCTGCCACAAGAGTATTGACCATTCCTGACTTTGGAAAAGTATCTTAGGCTTCAGCTTTTTCTTTTCTTTCTCATTTCATAATATGCTTTCTTGTCATAAAATATTTCAAAGGCAGAGAAAAAGAAAGAGAAAAATGAGAAGTGCTTCTACTTAACTGATTTTGACATACAGTACATTTACATTGGGACTTTTAAAAAATGGCACACATGGTAATTATAGGTACAGATAAACCCATTCTTATACTACTCCTTGGGATAATTGCTGTCCACCCAAAGCAATTGCATCTCTCTTAAGTATATTTTATACCTTTACTATGTTATGTTTTCTAAAATAAATATAAAATTTTAAGTGTTTTATAATTTCTAGTAAGTGCTATCCTGTACGTATTAGCTTACATGGGCTTATTCAGAAACAGAAACAAGTTAGAGAATATCCAATTATCAAGTTGAAACCAACTAACTAAAGCACTAAGAACATGTAATTACCTCACAGATAAAGGATTCTGGTGGTAGCTGATTTCAGGTCAGCAGCAGCAGTTCAGCAATACCATTAAAGACTCAGCTGTTCACACCCTTCTGCCTTGCCATGCCCAGCAGGTGGCGTTTCCTTCCTTCAGTTCATTGCCCCAGGCTGACAAGATGGCGGCAGCTGAGAACCAAGGTCTCACTCCACTACATTCAAGGCAAAAAGAAAAGCAAAGGAAAAACGGTACTTCCCATATGAACCCTCTTCACTCCCTTATGCATGCTCTGTATAATCTTGGGGCTATGCATACCATGGGTTTATTAATTTATTTAAAAAGTTATTAATTACTTGATTTAACCCCTTGATCCAGATATTTATTTTTTGTTGACAAAAATCATGTGCATTTATGGTGTAGAACATGATACTTTGAAATAAATTGTAGTATATGTACACCATGGAATATTATGCAGCCTTAAAGAAAGATGGAGACTTTACCTCTGTCATGTTTCTATGCATGGAGCTGGAACACATTCTTCTTAGCAAAGTATCTCAAGAATGGAGGAAAAAGTATCTAATATACTGAGCCCTACTATGAAACCAAGTGATAGCTTTTATATGATTTCAATTATAGCTGAAGAATATGGGGAAAGGGGATTGGGAGGGGAGGGCAGGGGGGAGGATGGGTGGAGAGAGGGTAATTGTGGGACCACACCTATGGTGCATCTTACAAGGGTACATGTGAAATTTACTAAATCTAGAATACAAATGTCTTAACACAATAACTAAGAAAATGCCATGAAGGCTATTGTAACCTGTTTGATGAAAATATTTCAAATTGTATATAAAACCAGCACATTGTACCTCATGATTGCATTCATGTACACAACTATGATTTAATAGAAAAAATAAGAAATAAATAAAATAAACAGATAAATACATATATATTCTGTAATGACCAAATCAAACTATCATATCTTACACACTTTTCATTTATTGTTGGGGAGAACACTTAAAATCTTCTCTCTAAGCATTTTTTAAGCATGTGAAACATTGTTAATGATACTTGCAATGTCGTAGAATACAGCTCTTGAACTTATACCCCCATCTAATGAGATTTTGTATTCTTTGACGAACATTACTTCACCCTCACCCACCCTCTGCCTCCTGTAATGCTCCTCTCTGCTTCTATGAGTTCTGTATTTGTAGATTTCTCATGTAAGTGAGGTCCAGTGGGGTTTGTCTTTCTGTGCCTCGCTTATTTCACTTAATATAATGTCCTTCAGGCACATCCATGTTCTTGTACATGTTAGAACTGCCTTCATTTTTGTGGCTAAATAGTATTCCATTTTGTATATATGTCATCTCTTCTTGTCCAGTCAAATGCTGATGGACATTTAGGCTGCCTTTGTACCTTGGCTATTGGGAATAATGTCACGATGAACATGAGAGTGCTCTGATTTCTTCAATATACTGGTTTAGTCCCAATAGTAGGATTGCTAGCTCACATAGTAGTTCTATTTTTAATGTTTGGAGGAACTTCCATACTCTTTTCCTTAAAGCTTGTAATAACTTATAGTCCCACAACAATGTACAAGGCTTCCGTTTTCTCTGCATCTGTCAAACACTTGCTATCTTTCTTCTTTTGGATAAAGCTATTCTAACAGGTATGAAATGATATCTCATTGTGATTTCAATTTGCATTTATCTGATAGAGCTATTAAACAGCTTTTCGTATGTACATTGGCTGTTTTTACATCTTATTTTGAGAAATGTCTATTCAGGTTCTTTGCCCATTATTTTGATAGCGTTATTCGTTTTTTTGCTGTGAGTTTCATATACACAGATGGTTCTTGACTTAGGATGGGGTTATGTCCAGATAAACCCATTGTGTATTGAAAATATTGTAAATAAAAAATGCATTTAATACACCTAACCTCTCAAACAACATAGCTTAGCCTTTCCTAACTTAAATGTGCTCAACTTACATTAGCTTACCAATGGAAAAGAAAAACTTCATCTAATACAAAGCCTATTTTATAATGAAGTGCTGAATATCTCATGTAGTTTACTGAATACTATACTGAAAGTGGAAAACAATGGCTGTATGGGCACTTGAAGTATGGTTTTTACTTAATGCCTATTGCTTTTGCATCATCATAAAGTTGAAATGTCCATACTGAAGATTATAGGATTATTTTTAACATTTCTATGAAACATATCATTGGAATTTTAATAGAGATTCATTGAATCTGTAGATTGCTTTGGTTAGTATGGACATTTTAACACTATTAATTCTTCCAGTTCATGAGCACAGGATCTCTTTTCATTTATTTGCATCTTCTTCAATTTCTCTCAACAGCATTTTATAGTTTTCAGTGTATAGGTTGTTTATTTCCTTAATTTAGTAATACTTAAGTATTTTTAGATAGTTTATTGTTAGTATGTAGAAATTCTATAATTTTCAACTAACAGAGACTAATTAACATTTTCCTTTCTGATTTGGATGCCTTTTATTTCTTTCTCTTGCCTAATTGCTCTGGCTATTTCTTCCAGTACTATATTGAATAGAAGTGGTGAGAATGATTAATTCATTCTTCCTACATTATCCAATTTGTTGGCATATAATTGTTCATACTAGTGTCTTATGATCCACTCTATTTCTGTGGCATCAGTTGTAATGTCTCCTTTTTCATTTCTGATTTTATTTAAGTCTATTTTTTTCATAGTCAATCTAGTTAGAAGTTTGTTGATTTTATTTGTATTTTAAAAAACCTTCTTAGATTCATTGAGCTTTTCTATTGTTTTTCTAATCTTTATTTTATTTATTTATGCTCCGACCTTTATTATTTTTTTCCTTCTACTAACTAAGGCTAAGTTGCTTCTTTTTTTTTTTTTCCAGTTGCTTACAGTGTAACATTAAGTTATTTATTTGAGATCTTTCTTCTTTTTTGACGTAAGCATTTATAGCTATAAACTTTCCTGTTAGAACTACTTTTGCTGTATCTTATAAAGTTTGGCATGTTGTGTTTCCATTTTTGTTTATATTAAAATATTTTTCATTTTCCTTTTTAATTTATACCATTGGCTGTTTATAAGTATGTTGTTTAATTTCCACATGTTTTCACGTGCCACGTAACTTAAATTGCACATCTCCAAGGCTCAACTGCAACTTGGACTTTACCTAACAAACACAAATAATGTTAACCTAATTGTATATACCATTATATTCATCTGACATTAAAAAAAACAAATTTCCACATTGTGTGTAAATTTTCCTAAATTCCTTCTACTTTCATTCATTTTGTTATTTCATGTCATTCTGGTTAGAAAATACAAGAAGACACTTGACATAATTTCAATTTTCTTAAATTTGTTAGTACTTATTTTGTAACCTGACATATATGCACTTAAGAAAAAGGTGTGTTCTGATGCTGGTAGATTAAATATTCTGTATAGGTTTGTTAGGTTTGGTAAAATGTAGTTCAAGTCTAATGTTTCCTTATTGATTTTCTGTCAGGATGATGTGTTCATTGTTGGAAAATGGAGTATTGAATTCCGCTCTTATTATTGTATTGTAGTCTATCTCTCTCTTCAGATCTATTAATATTTGTTTTATATATTTAGGTGCACCGATGTTGGGTGAATATATATTTACAATAGTTATATCCTTGTGCTGAATTGGTCTCTTTATCATTATATAATGACCTTCTTTATCTTCTTTTACAGTTTTAGACTTAAAGTCTATTTTATCTAAAATAAGTACAGCTATTCCTTTTCCCTTTGGTTTCCATTTTTCAGGGAATCTTTTCACTTTCAATCTGTGTGTGTCCTTGAAGATGAAATGAGTCTCTCGAATTCAGTGTATAGTTGGGGCTTGTTTTCATTGTATGCATTCAGCCACTCTGTGTCTTTGGTTGCACAATTCAATCCATTTACATTCAAGGTAATAATTGATAGATAAGGACTTACTATTGCATTTTGTTAATTGTTTTCTGGTTGTTTTGTAAATTCTTTATTTCCTTCTCTTTTGCTGTTTTCCTTTGTGAGGAGGTGATTTTTCTCTAGTGGTTTGCTTTAATTGCTTAAATTGGTTTCTGTGAGGCTTTCATAAAACATTTTGTAGTTGTTACAGCCTATTTTAGGCTCATGACAACTTAACATTGATCATATCAAAAAAATACATCTACGCTTTTACCCTGTCTTATCCCTCACATTTTATATTTTGGATGGCACAATTCACATCTTTTTGTATTGCGTATCCTTTAAAAAATTGTTATTATTATTATTTTTAATGATTTTTTCTTTGCCTTTCAACCTTCATATTAAAGATAAAAGTGATTTATATCCTACCATTACAGTATGAGAATATTCTAAATTTGACTGTGTATTTACTTTTATCAGTGTTTTTTATACTTTAATATGTTTTTATATTACTAATTAGTATTCCTTTCTTTTAGCTTTAAGAACTGTTTTCAGTATTTATTTTGTAAGCCAGGGGCGGTGATGATGAACTCTTTTAGCTTTTGTTTTTCTCATTTTTATTTCTGAATGACAACTTTGCCAAAGTATTCTTGGTTGCCAATTTTTTCTTCAGCATTTTAAATATATCCTTTCCCCCTGACTTGTAAGGTTTCTGCTGAGAAGTCCACTGCTAGTTTTATTCAAACTCCCTCATATGTGAAACAGTTACTTTTTAAAGGTAATATAGCTTGTGCTAGGTGTTGAAAGCATGTTTTGAAATAACCAGTATCTATATCATGGAGGCATTTAATTTAAGGGGAAAGTGTAGTAGAATGAAGGGAACAGAAGGAAATGTTCTGAAGGGAAGGTGTTATACTAGAAGCTTAACATTGATCTCTATTGCCAGCAGATCAGAAATTTGGTTAAAGGGTGTATGTGTATTGCCTGCATCTCTATCATAATGATTACTCTGTCTGGCTAAAGAAGTTTTGCTGATAACAACTGGCTAATGCATTTCCTTTTCCTGTTTCTTTTTTCTTTTGTTTTTCCTCTCCTCTCCTCTTTTCTTTTCTTCTTCCTTCTCCTCCTTCCTCTTCCTCTTCCTCATGTCTCCCTTCCCTTTCCTCGTCCTCCCCCCAGTCTTCACTCTCTCCCCCCCTCCTCTTCCAGCCTTTTCATTTGCTTGTTTAGAGCTTCTTCTGCAGTAGTTGGTGTGCCATAAAGGATGATAACAAAGTTCTTCATGTTTTATGCCTAGTCTAATAAGTTGTCCCACATGGCTCCTCCCCAAACCTGCTTGTCCCAGGTATTTCATCTTGTTCCTTCTAGGTCTCTCCTGAGCCTGTCAAGCCATTCACTATTGTCTATGAGTTTTTTTTTTTTTTTTTTATATCTTGAAACATTTCTGTATTTTTTTTTAAATACATGTATTTTATTATTCTTCATTACATTATTCCCCCCCCCCCACCCGTCTGTGATAAGACAGAATTGATTTACAGAAAAGAATACAGAAAACACCAAAGCTCCTGGTAGTGGGAGAGATTTCAAGTAG
>CAUYRH010089234.1:0-59545 GCA_963574655.1 Perodicticus potto | reverse complement strand
CTGTCTCCCTGTGTCCCCAAGGGGAAGTTCCTGGGTAGATCCCGCCTGCCAGAGATGCCTGAAGTCCTCTCTCCCCAGTCTCACCGTGCCCAGCCGCAAGGAAGCTGTTACTCGGCTGCCATCTTGCTCCGCCCTCCTAGCGTCCTATTTTATTATTAGCTGTTATTCATCTCTTACTATGCCTAATTTATAAATTAAACTTTACCATAGGTGTGTCTGTGTAGGAAAAAGCGGAGCACATGGGGGGTTTGGTGCTCCCTGCAGTTTCAGTCATTCACTGAGGGTCTTGCGATGTGTCCCCTGAGGAGGAGCGGGGACCACTGTGTGTCACATAACTGTAACTCCAGGGACAGGCAGCTTCTGGGGGGTTCATTCCTCAGCTCAACTAGATCATGCAGACACAGGTTCTTGCCATCTTTTCTCTCCGTTTTGATCCTCAGCTTGGTTCTTTGGGCAATGGCCCAACATGGTTACAAAATCAATTCCGAGCTTGATATCTAGTATGGGAAATGTCCTGCTTCTACCTCCATTTGCCTGAAAGGTATATGTCTTTTTCAGATCAAGGAAGCCTTTCCCCGAAGCTGGAGCTCTAGGTCATGTGCCCACCACTGAGCCCATCCCCACTGAGAAGGCTGGGGACACCACCGCAGGTGACTCAGACCAGCCAGGACTCACTGAGGAGCTGGGAACACGGTAGGTGCATGTGTATGGCCAAGTTCAATCAGAGGCAGTGAGGGGATTCATCACGGGCATTTGACCCTCTGCAACTGGGGGAACTGGCTACACTGTCTCTGCAGGGCTGTTGCTGAGGTTTGCAGTCTGTGGGACAGGAGAGAACGTGAAGTAGAAGAGACCAAGAACAAGCGAGGTCCCTGAGGATGAACCGGAAACTGAGTCAGTTCTCCGACCTCCCTGCCCTGCAGGTGAAGCTGGTGCCCTTTGTCACTGACATCTGTCAGGGCCACGGAGAAGCTGGGGATGATCCAGGCAAAGGATCACTTCTCCCTGACAGCATAGTGGGCCTAATGACCCTGCCTCACCCTCTGAGCTTGGCATCTGTCCTTCAAATCTCAGGCAAAAATATCTCTTGAGAGGGGCAGGGGACAGGAGGGAGGGGGAGGGAGGGCGATTCCTGGGATCTCACCTAATGTGCACAATGTGAGTGTGTTCAGCACACTTTCTGGGTGAAGGGCTCAACTACAACTTGAACTTTATCTAGAAATGAAAACAATGTACCCTCATATCAATCTGAAATTAAAAAGAAAAATATATATATACAGGTATCCATAAAGTTTGTGGGTTATTTTAAAATAGTTTTACTGGAAACCTGCAGAATAGGGGATAACCATCAGCTTAGCCAAGCTGACACATTACAAAGCCACCATAGTAACCACTCCCGAGGAGTGAAGCCTGAACAAAACTGGGGTGCTGGAAGCAAGGCAAAAGGGGAGAACAGATCTGGGGGAGGCCACTGAAATAACTGCTCAAGGGGAGCAGTTTTCCAACTGCCTGTCCTGCAACCCGGTGTGAAAGGAGGAGTGTGCGTGTGTTAGGTGAAGGTGAGGGGTAGCAGAACTGCACAAATGGGGTGCTTGCTCTCTCTTTTCTTCCCCCCAAGGGGTAACTGGTCCTCTGGGCCTATCATGGGCCAACTCTGGCAGAAATCACTAAAGAAAAATAAACTCATGCCTTCAGCACTTTATGGGGCACCTGCTCCCCTCTGAGTCACCTCCTCACTGTCCACTTCCCCTACTTGTATCCTTTTCTCTCCACTTCCTCTTCTCATTCAGCCAGCATGTACTGAGCACCTACTGTGTGCTGGGGACAGTGGAGAGAAGATGAGAAGGAAGCAGACCTGAGCTCCTACTCCAGGGGAGACCTCCTTCCTCTGCCCTGAGTCCCCACCTCCTTCTAGAAACCTCAGAACTCGCTCTCGAGCACTCGGCAAGATCCCCAAGGCCCCGTGCACTTGGCACTCCGTGTGGCTGTGATTATCTGCAAGTGCGTGAGTGCATGGGCACATCCTCTTTATTTTTAATGAATGCTTTATTTTGTTCTAGTTCCATCTTCCCCCTGGAGCGCAGAAGGACTTTGGAGGTCAGCTTTCTGCTTCTCTGCTCATCTCAGCGTGCAATGTGCGGCGGGGCCCTGCTCAGAAGGGAGCGATCCAACCAGGTCCCAGTTCCAAAAACAACAAGTAGCATTTCCGCTGTGCCTTGGAAGATGCGAATGTGTTTGGCACAAGTGAGCTCCTCTGTGTGGTCCCTGACACACCTGCGTTTATTGGTCCCATTGTTGTCCCATTCTACCAATGACAAAACTGAGGCTCAGGTGGTTGAACTTCTGTAGGAGCAGACAGAGCTCCAGGTGCAGTCCCCGGGCCCCACTGGCCTCAGGGCTGTGGGTAGGACACTTCGTCACATATTTCCCGGGGCTTACTCTATGGCAGCCCCTGGGCTACAGCTTTTCACACCCTGTGGTAGGTGTTATTACCATCCTCATTTCTAGTGAGAAAATTGAGGCTTGAGGAGTTTATGTGACTTGTCAGTGGCAAAGCCGAAGCTAGAATCTGGGTCCTTCCTGTCCCCAAATGCATGCTTCTTCCTGTCCTGTCGACTGTGACCCAAGGTGATGTGAGTGAAAACGGAGAATGCTCTTTTTCACCCCATGAAACTAGGCTCTGGAGTTAGATCACCAGGGTTCAACCCCAGCACTGAGGCTTCATCTCTCTGAGGGCTTCCTCTTCCGTACAAGATTAATCAAACGAGCACAACAATAGTACCAACTTCGTAAGCTTGTCATGAGGATTAAATGAAAGAAAAAGTATGCATGCCCTGATGGCGTTTCCATGGTCTGGCATGAGGTGAGCACCAGAACATGCTACATTTGATTCTCCTGACAGCAATCATTTTTATGATTAGTCACAGCTAATCAGTAGAGCCATCGTTGTGAGGGCATGGTTAGCACCGAAGGGCCTCCATTCTGGGGAGCCTAGGGCTCCCCCAGAAGCTCGTATAAGGATTATCCCTGCAGCTGCCCTGAACAGCCTGTGTGTGCAGCCGGGCTCTCACGGATGGCCTGTCCTAGCCGCCCACTCAGCTGCTCCGCATGTGTTCCATAAATGGGCATCATTAGTGGAGATTCTCATAAACACCCCCTCCCAGCCCTGCTGTGCAGCGCATGCTGGCTGCATGGCCGTCGCTCCGTCAAGCCCATTAGCTCAGATAAGAAACAGCCATCAGTGTGTGCAGCAAAAACCAGCACCCCCTAAAAAGAACTTTCTGGAGGCCAAGGCGTACGGCTTCTCCTGGCTGCCTGAACGAACAAAAAATGCTCATCTCTCCTCAAAGAACCAGTTAGTTCCAAAGAATAATCACAGAGCTCTAGCTTAGGCTTCTCCCCAGGGACATTGGAAAGTGATGATCTTCTTTACATTTAATAAAACTTCTTTATTGGGTTCCCCATGCCCTCGTGATTCTCTGCAAACACTGATGATCTTGGTTTTGTAAAGCTGGAGCCAATTAGCATTAGGTACAAATGCATGGTGCACTCAGGTGGCTGACAGGAACTCTTGAGGACCCAGGAGCTAAACAAAAACGATCTCTGTGCATGGGTTCTGGTGAAAGGATCCTTCCAAATCCTGGCATTTGGAAGGATCCAGATGGGCCAGGCTTCTGCTGGAAGGTTGAGGATGCTGGTGTCTCAGGGAGGGCAGGTGGGTCCGAGGTGGGTCAATAGAGAACCTTGAAACAACAGCCATGTTGACCAGCTCTTTCGGTAGAAGTTGGGATGAGATGTGTTTAGCAAGTGATTCCTTATTTGGGTACAATTATGAGAAGGGAAGCTCTGGAGATCAGTCAACTCATCTCTCTGGGTCTCAGTTTCTCCAGGTGCAAAGCAGAGATTAATATAGAAGACCAGGTGTGGAAAGAAGCAGGTTGTCTCATTGGCTGGGGTCGTACATAGGGCTGGCACAAAGAGGGACACAGCAGCTGTCCCACCCTCCCCTGCATGCCCTGGAGGGTATGTCTGGGGACAAGCCCTGAGTGTGGGGGAGCAGAGGGGCCCCTGGGGAAGCCTTGGCTTAGCACAAACCAGTCCCCGGGTTGAGGCCCCGGAGGCCAACCCTGATTCCTCCCTGGCTTTCTGCCAAGGTAGCGGAAGGAGAGGGGGAATCCAAAGATCAGAAGGGCAGAAAGAGGAAGAGAAAGAAGGGCGGGGCGAGGAGAAGGCGGAACAGAGAGGAGGTGACCGGGCCAGCTGGGGAGAACAGGACAGGGGCAGGCAGCTTCCTCAGCAGCAGTGGCCGGCAGGCCCTTTGCTCCAGCCCAGCCCCAGAGGGAGGGGACAGGGCTGTTGCTGGTTCTCTTTCTGCAGCAGCAGAAGTATCTGTGGTTTAGGGAAATCTTTCCACCTATCACTTATGTGGCCACTGCTGTCTAAGTGAGCACCAGCCCCATAGGAACATTCCAGAAGCCAGGGCAGGCAGTGCTAATAAAGGCAGGGTCCCTGCCCTCCCAGAGCTGTTATTGGATTGGAGAGCGGGGAGGACTTTAATAGCACAGCGTCCGTTCCTGGATTTCAGGGGCGGAAGATGAGGTCCACTCCTCCCCTTTCCTGCCCAGTCTCCATGTCCTCAATCACCTGAGCAAACAAATGGCATTTCTCCATCTTGGGTCTTTATCTAAATGCAGCTGCCCATCTCCCCCCAGTCCCTTCTTGGGAGTCCTTTTCAGTGGGTGAGGGAGGAAAAGGAGGGGTGGGGTATCCAGGAGGGGGGCAGGTGCTGCAAAGAGAGAAGAGGGAACCAGGAGGGAGAGGAGAGTGTGACAGAGGAGCCAGGAGGGCTGGTGACAGTCACGCAACCCCACATGGGCCCAGATCCCAGGACCAGGTCACAGGACCGGGCTTAAATCAACAGCTGGCCGAGGCACGCCACCCGTCCTGGACACTGCCCACAGAGCCCTGGCTGGCACCACGAGCCACACCAGGGCAGTTCCTGGAGCCTGGTGGGAGCTTCGACCTCTCTGCTCCTCCTTCCTCTGCCCAGATGGAGAAAGCCACCTCCTTGGAGAACCCACACCAGAGTCAAGTCTCTCCCCGCAGAGGGAAACTCCGTCCATGGGCTCAATCCTCTTTAACAGTCTGTATCTCTCTGCCCTGATGATACCCCATTCTGGCTTCCAGGGGGGAACCCTCTTGGCAAATTCTTGGCAACACTATTTCCTATTCTCCCATCTCCTATTCCCCTGATATTTCAGACCGCTCAAAGGTATCTAAAAAGGATTTGTCGCCCTTCCCCAGCCTTTATTGTTTCACTTTTTCTGTCTGCTCAGCCACCCCAGCCTTGTGTGAAATGTTAATAAGCTCAGAAACAAATCTGAGAGTTAGGGTGTGCGTGGGGGCCGGGAAGGGGGTGCCAGGCTGTCATCTTCTGAAAGTGCAGCTGGAAATTTCCCCTCCCTGGTGCCTCTAACCTGTGATCCTCCCACGTTTCTGAAGTTTGCTTCATTCCCTTCCTCACATGCCCCCCAGGCTCGATGTGTTGTTTGTTATCCCTTTAAATTACATACCCCCTTTCAGAGAGAAAAAGAAAGTTTGACGTGGGGAGAACAAAGAAAGTTAAGGCCTTTAAAGTACTTTTATGGGGGCTTTTCATGAACTTTACAAATGGAGTAAAAAACAAGTGTGAAAGGATTTTTCAAGGAAGGAACATGCTTTTGCAATTTGCTGGAAGTTTTCCCCTTGTGTTCCAGAAAAGCAGCCTCCCCATTACTCACCAGGGAGGCACGCAGGCCAGGGAGGAAGAGGAATCAGCGAATCAAAACAGGCCTTCCCCCTTACCATGTGTAAACGGCACTTAATAATCAAATTGAAAAAACACACAAATGAAATTAAAACGTTTTCCAAATGGGCTGCAGCCCTGAGGCCAGACTTTGTGGGGCCATGGCCTGGTGAATTTGATTCTTTGCCCTGATCAGGCTCGGGGCAAAGCAGCTTTGGGGAGAGCCAGATGCTGGCCAGTAGGTAACAGGGAGGGTAGGGCACAGAGGGACCCCAGAGGCAGAGAAGCCAGCTGGGGACCAGCGCTCTGCCTCCACCCCTGTGAATCTCCCCTCTCCTGGGAGTAGCTCCCCAGGTTATAAACCTGCTCTGAACTCTCCCAGGTGACAGAGAAGCCTGGCTCAACCCTGAGAATCTTCACTCAGCCACTTACTCATTCACACCTTCATTCCTCACCCAGTCCCATCCTTTCCCAACCTTAAAGCAAAGAGAGAAAAGAAGCAAAAAGCCCCAAACTTCTCTTGACCCGCATCCCCTTGGCTGGGCCCCCATCTCTCTGCTCCTGCTCCCCTTGTGTGTGCTGTCTCCCTTCCTACTCTGTCTTGCACCCCTTCTAACCGAGATTTTGCCACCTTACTCCACCAAAATCACACTGCTGAGGTCAAGGTCAGCTGTGACTCTGTGTGGTTAAACCCAGTTATAGGGCCTCATCCTTGACCCCCTGGCAGCAGGGGACACTGGTGACCACTGTCCCCCAGAGCCACTATGCTCACTTGGCTTCCAGGCACCATTTTCTATGGCTTCCCCTCCATGATGGCTGCTCTGTACTTTCCCCCAGGCCCTTTGCCCCAGAATGCCCCGATGCTCACTCTTGGATTTTTTCCTCTTCTTTATATTAGTCCCTCAATGATCTCATACAAATTTACAGTTTTGAAATTAACTAATATGTTAAACTTCCCAATTTGTATCTTCTTTACTGGCATCTCCCCTTAATTTCAGGTGTGTTTACCACCTGGCTGCTTTGCATCACCACTGGGCTGTTGAATAGATATTTCCAACTTGACATACTGAACCCATAGTCAAGTTCAAAGTCCTTACAACAGCATCTAAGACCCTACTCACCCTCCTCTCCCCCAACTTGCTCACCCTCATCCGGCCCCTCTGGCCAGGCCAGGTCCCCCTTCAGGGCCTTTGCACTGACTCTTCCCTGCCCTTCTGAGACTCTTTCCCCACACAGCTGACTTTAAAGTTTCTTTTCACAAGCCAGGATCCAATCAGAAGCATTTATGTAAGTCAGTCTTTTTTTTTTTTTTTTTTAGTAACATTATTTTATTTTATTTTTTTTTTTAGAGACAGAGTCTCACTTTGTCGCCCTCAGTAGAGCAGTGGCGTCACAGCTCACAGCAATCTCCAGCTCTTGGGCCTAGGCGATTCTCTTGCCTCAGCCTCCCGAGTAGCTGGGACCATAGGAACCTGCCACAACACCCAGCAATTTGTTGCAGTTCGGCAGGGGGCCAGGTTTGAACCTGACACCCTTGGTATGTGGGGCGCTGGCCTGATTTTTTTAAGATGCCACCCTGTCTCATAGTGTCACATGCTCTGCAGGTGTTTGGCCAGTCCCTCCTGGTGTCCTCTGACTTGTTCCTCTACCCCCTGTGGACCATAAACCTGGCCTTGGTGCAGTCTGCGTGACATGTGCTGCTCTTCCCGTGGCTGCTGTCACCTGTGTCTTTAGCAGCTCCCTCTCTGCCAGCCTCCTTATTCTGCCTCATGCATGCGGCCACCTAAAATATCATTGTTCCCCAATGGCAATATTTCATTTCTTCTCACTATATGAAAACGCACTCACTCCATTTTTTACATACTTTCTTTATGCGGATGGCCCCAAATGTATAGCTCCCATTGTCTGCCAGAATCTCCGTTTACGTATTATTTATTATTCTATTCTCTTTCTCCAGAACCAAGTATGTGCTAGGCGTGGCAAATGAAGCCAAGAGCAGGAGAGACATCTTTCCTTTCCTCACGGAGCTCCCACGTCGGAATATAGGAAAGGGATTGAGAAGGGCCTAATTAGACTTGGAGAAAATAGACCCGAGAGGACAAGAGCTTACGAACCTGCCCAGGTAGAAAATAAATAAGAGTGGATGGTGCCAGCCCAAACTCTACATGGCACCAACTGGCAGTCATCATCTCTTCCTAACACCTCTTCTAGCTTTTCTCGGCCAATCACCCAAGTATCTAGAGCTGAAACTGAGAGCCACTGCCGAAATCTAGGGCCCCAAGATTCCCACAGTCACTCTGGCTTCTTCTTGGAGGGGATGGACTTGTCTCCCCTTCTCGCTCCTCCTCCCTGGCTTCCTGGAGTTGTTGTCTCCGAGGCTAAGAGAATTGAACATTGTCATAACCAAAGAAGAGATTCAGTGCCATGCTAGGTGCTGAAACTTTGTCAGCTGATTTACCTCCTCAACCTGCAATAGCCCAAGTCCCTTCTGACCTAGCTGGACGCTAGACTGGTAAGGTAGGCAGGGACTGACAGCCCAGACGGGCATTCTTGTGCAGTGGGGTGGAAAGGGCGGGAGAGGAAACTGGAAGCTCCAATGGCGATGAAGGAGATGAGATGGGGCCCAAGAAGAACTTCTTGGGTGCCCTTTGCTGTCTGGAAGGTAACCATGGGGTGCCCATATTTTAGAGGTGACTAAGACCTGGAGATGAGTTGTTATTATCTCAAGAGTCCACTCAAAACTCCTCTACACATTCTAGACAATAGCATAGCACTTGAACTTTATTAAGAGGCGATTGAACTTTCTTCACAGGTGTGCAGGTGCACAGGCACGCGTGCAGGTCTTCCCGGGGTAGGGGAAGGCACGCACCCTTACTCCTCCTGGCTGTCAAAGGTGAGCAGATACCTGGATTCTTCCAGCATACAGGACAAGAGATTGAATCAGAGAACACATGGATAAACAAGTGAACACCTCACACGGTGTTGTGTGGGACACATTGAAATTCAAGGCCAGGGGAGATGCTTTCTCCTTTCTGAGAGTCAGGATTATAATAAGCAAGGAAAAGGCCAAGGGCACACACTGGGATACTTGGGAAGGAAAGATAGAGCTGGCAGTGAGGGAACAAAGCCAGGAAAGGGGAAAGAGGCAAGTGGCTGGGGAGCTAAGACCTGCCTTTGAGGTTTCCCATGGCTCCCCATATCTGTTACGTTCTTTGCCTGCAGCAGCATGGCTCTTAAAAAGCCAAGAAAATGCTTTTTAATTCAGAAGGTGAAAGCTCATTCCAGCTCTTATGTTCACTGTGTTCCTCAGGTCCTCGGCCACAGCACAAGTAGAAGGTGTGGGCCTGCCTAGTTGAAGGTGGAAACCAAAGTTCAGCTGGCCTGAGCCTCCCCCCAGAGCTGTGGAAATAGTTGAGCAACAGGGTCCCTGGGGGTGGTACTTTAGAGTGTTCAACCATGGTGAGTCACCTCCTCAGTGATCCCAAGAAAATAACAGCCCCGTGGCAGCTAGAAAAGACTTCTAAGTTCAGATCTCTGTGTTGGATCTTTATCTAGGGCCAATAGAAAATGAAAATCAACAACGGCTAACACTCCTTGAGTCCCCACAGAGGTTAGGGCTGAAGAACCCAGAGGCAGTTGGTAAAATATCTCTTCTCCAGTATTTCTGGGGTTCCAACAGTGGGTGAGGCACGATGTCTAGGAGGGGAAGATGAGCAAGGCAAGCTCCCTTCTCAGGGAAGTATAGCTTAGCAGGGGAGGAAGACAGTGCCACAGATGACCGTGATTCAGTGAAATAAGGACAGTGGAAGAGCGTGGTGTGTGGGGCCGAGGGAGTACAGGGAAGGGCATGGCTATCCCTCTTTGATTAAATTAGGAAACGTACTTTTGAGGTGTGTCTTGATGACTCACCTCTGTCTAGATGAATTCTTCTCTTGGTAAGAGTTCTTCAGAAGGAGAGTGGGAGTAGCCTCTGGACTGACTCTCTAGCCAGAACGAACATGTGATTTCTTTTAATGGGGAAAAAAAGAAAGAAAGCAGAGATGTAAACGAGCCTTGTACACCAATGTTCATACCAGCATTATGCACCAGAGTCAAAAGATAAAAACAACCCAACTGTCCGCTGTCAGATGAATGGATAAACAAAATGGGGTACGTGCATACAATGGAATCTTATCCAGTCTTACACACGGACAAAATTCTTATCCATGCTAAACATGGATGAACTTGGAGACGTTGTGTGAAATTAGCCAGGCACAAAAGAACAAGTAATGTATTATTCTTCTTAGATAGATTGTCTGCAGTGGTCACATTCATAGAGACAAAAAAATGTCATAGATGGTAGTTGCCAGGGGATGGGGGGAGTGGGGTGTGGGAGAATGGGTTTCAGCTGGGAAGATGAAAAAGTTCCAGAAATGGATGGTGGTGATGGCTATCCAACAATGTCAATGTCCTTTATGCCACTGAGCTGTCTACCTAAAAATGAAGAAAAATGGTAAATTTTATATAACGTATATTTTACCATAATTTTACAAAATTAATAGGAAAAGAGATGTAGGGAGAGGAATGATTGTGGTGTATTAGGGAAAAGGTGAATGTATAGGCCTGGCTAGACCTTCAGATGTAGGTGAGACTGACAGCATAAATTTAGTTCAATTAACACAAAGTTTCCTGGTAAGGAGGTGAAGCTTTTACCTTGGGGGTAAAAGAGAGTTAGCAGAAAAGTGGGAAAGCACTGGGGCATGTTAGGGCACTTTTAGCTAGCAGAGACAAAGAACCAGAGGTAGATGCTAACAAGGAGGCTACTGCAAGGGTCTGCATGAGCTGATGGGAATTGGAACCACCGTGGAGATGAAGACAGAGAAGCATCAAGAGATGAAGTGAAACTGACCGGACTGTGTGCCTATGGATTTGAACCTGACATTGAGGGAGAGTAGGATGCTGAGGGTGGGTCTGAGTCTTCTGGTTTGTGTGACTGAGTGGACAGTGGGACTAACTACAAATAAGAATTTCTGGAAGAAGAGCGTGTTTCTTTGGGGGGGGGTGGGGGCAGTTCAAACCAAAATGAACATGAGAACTATTTAAGTCTGACGTGTGATTTATAATGCATTTTACTTGTCTCCATTTCTTCCACTTGTTCCTTTCTGTAACGTTAGATTTTTGGAAACAGATCTGGTGTATTCATTCATTCATTCATTCAGTAAGAATTTAATGGGCTCATTCTCCTTCCATAACCCTCAGATCCAGCCCAGCCTTAACCAAGAATAAGCAGTGAATCTGGGCATAGAATTCAGGTCTTCCATCCTGAGGTTCTTTTCACTGAGCAATGGCTTCTCCCACCCAAAGAAAGAAAGCTAGTGTGTAACAAGCCTCTCTCTATGCCTGAATCTCATTTAAATTCTCATAACAACCCTATGTGGTCAGTACTATTGTTTCTATATGTTCCCTATGATTGTGATAATTGTTTAACAGGTCTAGATCAAAACTTTTCAAATTGTACATTTCAAGTTGTTCATTGTGTGGTAAGTACACCTCAATAGAGCCATTTTACAAAAGTATTGCTTGACAACAGCAAGGTAACTTTTGATGAGATGTCATTCGCTGAGGAAAAATCAATTAATTTGGGCGGTGCCTGTGGCTCAAAGGAGTAGGGCGCCGGCCCCATATACCAGAGGTGGTGGGTTCAAACCCAGCCCCGGCCAAAAATAATCAATTAATTTAGTTTTGAAAAACAAACAAAAACCTGTCTTCCTGGGTTTCCCTCATTTTTCTTACTGCTTTGAACTCTGTTTCCTGAGAGTGGCTACTCTCCCCTACCCCACCTTCTCTAGAATTGCCTTGGTTAAAATAGAGCTTGACTTTTGTTTGTTTCAAGTATAATTATAATTTACATGTGGTCAAATTCAGCCTTTTTAGTGGATATCTCTGTGTCTTTTGACAAACACAGACATACCTGGAACCACCATCATGATTAAGACAGGGGATGTTTCCATCACCCCCCAAATCCCCTGATACCTTTTGAGAGTCAATCACTTCACTTTATCCCCAGCTCCTGGCAACTACTGATGTATATTCTACCCCTATAGTTTTGCCTTTTCTAGAATGTTATATAAATGGACTTATACTATATATATAAGATTTTGGAGGCCATGTCTCTTTCTTGACATGGGGTTTCTCACCCTCAGTACTGTTGACATTGTTGGCTAAATAATTCTTTTTTGTGGGAGCCTGGCCCATACCTTGTAGAATGTTTAGTAGAGTCTCTGGTACCTACCGCCTAGATTCCAGTAGCACCTTCCACCCCAGTTGTCACAACCAAAAGTGTTGTCAGACATTGGCAAATGTCTCCAGGGCAAAATCACCCTTGGTTAAGGACCTCTGGCCTAGCATAATGCATTTGAGATCATCCACGGTGGTGCTGGCATCCATCGCTTCATCTTTTTTACTCACAGGCAGCACTACTGCATATCACCCCTGCAAAATATGACAATTCAGAGTAAACCCCAAAGAAATGAATGGCTATAGAGCCAGAGCACGGTTGGAATGTGCTTCTCTGGCATGAGGAATGAGCTGGCGTGAAGATGGAAGTTTTATCTGCCTCTGAAGCCAGTTCGTCCTCAAGATGGACACTTGAATTACGGAGTCACCTGCTCTCAATGTGGGTAGGAAGTGTCAGCCAGAATGTCTACTGCTACTGAACTTCCCATGAAACAGCCACTCTTGGCCACACTCCGGCGTTGACAACTCAAAAGGTGGCAGGATGTCAATGGCCATAAAGGCCAATACCACTCACTCAGGGTGAATGTCTCCATGGCTTGCTGTGCGATGCAAGAAGCAGGGGGTGTAACACTAACTGGACGGTTAGCACAGCCATGAAGAAGTCCTAAGAAATGAAAAGAGCGAGTTCCGCCTTCTGCAAGTGGCCAGGAAGGGCGCCGACGCTCACCACTCCAGAGTTTCCACTGTGTGCTCGTTGGCTGGTCTGTGCATGCTTCGTGCTCCCTGCCCACTAACCAGCACACACTTAATTGCGTGTGACCACACATCTGCTGTGGGTGCCGTCAATGCACTTACGGGTGGGGGAGGATTGTCTTCAGGGAAACGTTATCCAGAGTTCTGGGGCAAGGGGCTGGTGTGCTAAGGATTTCCTGCACTTGGCCAGACAGTGCATGTGGGATTTCTGCTGATGGGATGGGGTCGTTTAAGTTTCTATTTAAAACATAAACATTTTTAGGGAGAGCATTAGAGGAATCGCCCTTCTCATTGGCCTTTTGAGAAACACTGTTTATAATAATAACAATAATCACATGATTTGCAAAGCTGCATTTATTGACTGCCTGGGTAAATAAATGAATAAATTTAGTACACAGCTGGCCCAAGGAACAGGGAAAGAGATAAAGCTGTTCAGGCTATTTTCAGGGGCCCTTTTCTTTCTTTTTCTTTTAAGAACTTGAATATTTAGTAAGGCTCTTCAAGGCAACAGGCCCTGTGCTGGGTAGGAGTTCAAGGATGCTAAGACATGGTCTCCACCCGCCTGTCATAGTGGTGTTGTGCGGACAGATGAAGACAGCTGGATTACAGCATGATGAACAAGGAAAAATGACAAAGAGCCAGGCCACGCTTTTCACCACCAGTCTCTGTTTTCTCACGTCACGTGGGTGAGAGTTCCAGTCTCAAATGCCAGATCCCAGATTGCTTCATTCACCCAATATCATGTGTCAGACACTGGGTATAAAGGCACTGGGTACAGAGCAGCAGACAAGAAAAAGATAAAAATTGCTGCCCTCAAGGGGCTCATAGTCTGGTGAGAGGAGGCCCACAGAACAAAAATAAACAAATAAGTTTGACCGGGTGCAGTGGCTCACACCTGTAATCCCAGCACACTGGGAGGCTGAGGAGGGTGGATTGCTTGAGCTCACAAGTTCAAGACCAGCCTGAGCAAGATCAAGACCCTGTCTCTACTAAAAATAGAAAAATTGAGAAAAGAAGATCTAAGAGTTGGAGGTTTCTGTAAGCTATGATGATGCCACGGCACTCTACAGAGGGCGACAGCTTGAGACTCTGTCTCCAAAAAAAATAAATAAATAAAAAATAAACAAATAAATTATAGAGAAGATCATTTTCAGAAGCATGAGGCAAGCGAGCGGAATGGAAGCACAGGGGTTGTGCTGCAATTTTTTCTTGGGTAGTCAGGGAAGGCCTCATATTTGAACAAATACCCAAAAGATTTGAAAGGTCAGGTGTCTCTGGAAAGAGCATTCCAAGTAGAGAAATCAGCAAGTTCAAAGGTCCTATGGTAGACGCATAATGTTTGAGGAATAGTAAAGAAGCCAGCTTAAGAGTAGTGGAGGAAATTAGGTGGGGAGCAGCCAACAAGGTCTGGCTGTGGGGTGTCAGACACGCAGGCATTGCCAGTCATGGTGGGGGCAGTGGCTTCATTCCACTTGGAATGTTTTGCCACTGGAACATTTGGAGCAGAGGAATGACATGGTATAAGTAGGGTTAATAGCAGCTCACTCTGGCACAAATTTAGATGAAGTCAGAAGGCTCTTGAAGTAATTCAGGTGTGACAGGATGGTGGCTTTGACCAGTGGCGAGGGATAAGAAATGATTGGCTTTTATATGAATATATTTTCAGGAAGAGCCATTGGATTTGTTGACAGATTGGATGTAAAGTGGGAAAGAAAGAGAAGAATCAAAGAATATACCAAGAACTTTTGTCTGAGAAGCTGGAAAAATAGAATTTCTGTTTCCTGAGCTGGAGAAGATTACTGCGGGAGAAAGTTAGAGTAGGGGGTTAGGAGTTTCATTTTTTGGACACATCAGAGTCAGGATGCCTGTTGGAGATCCAGGTGGTTGTGTGGAGATGGCAGTCAGCACAAGAGTCTGTAGTTCCGAGGAAAGGTTGGGGCTGCAGAGAGAGAACCAGAGTCTTTGGGGCACACAGGCAGCAGAAGAAGGCCTGAGTTTTCCAGGGAGCAAGTGTGGACCCCACTCCACACCACACCAATGTTTGGAGCTTGAGGAGACAGAGGAGGGGCAGTCAGGGATATGGGAGGTGAATTTTCTTGGAATTCAATAGAAGAAAGGAATTCAAGGAGCCAGCGAATGAACAAGGATATTAAATGCCAATGCTAAGCCCAGTGAGGCGAGACCTGGAGCTTGCCCATTGGGTTTTGCATCATTAAAAATCACTGGGGACCTTGACAAGAGCAATTTATGCAGTGGTGGAGACAAAAGTCTACATGGAGCGGGCTCAAAGGAGAAGCAGAGAGAACAGATCACAAATGGGAGGCGGACACCATTGGAGAGAAGTTCTGCTTGGAAAGGAAGTGGAGGAGATGTGTGAAAAGAGAGAGATTGGCTTAAAAAAAATGAAGACATTCCCACTTGTTCAGATGCTGAAGAGTCCATGGAAGGGAAACGCAGATGGAGCAGGCGCTGAAGTGAAGTCCCGACTTCAAGGCTCTGCACTGCGGAAATGCAAAGCCATTACGTAGATTAGGTTACAGCATAGAGACACCCATGTTTCTCATATTCTATAGTGAAAAACACACGCAGAGAAGAGAGGAACTGGAATGGGCATAGACAGGCAAATGTGTAAAATTATACAAGCATTTGACCAATGATGCAAGGGCAATGTAGCATCACACCAGTTGCTCTGGAAAAGAAGCAATTATAGTGAATTATTTTTTCTCCTTCAATTCCTACTCATTCTGCAATATTGCTTTCTTAGCCTTATAAGGTATTTTTAAATGATATGATGTTTGCAGCCTTGCACTGTCTGAACATGGGCATGGGAAGAAAGACTTTGTGTGGATGAAATTTACAACAGATTTCTAAATTGATGCATTTGATGTGAGGCCCACAACACACAGGCACCAGGGATACAGAGGTGAGCAAGGCAGCTGAGGTCCCAAACCCAGAGATCAGGCCTGGTTTTTTGAATGATGGGACAGCCTGGGCACACTTGAAGGATGGCACCTGGGAGAGAAGGAGGACATTCACTCTCTGGGAACAGTATCCCTCATTTCCAACAGCTGTGGTGCTCCCACTTGCTTTTGGGGGACAGAAGTGGAGGGTCACCAACCATCACCTCTCACAGGGACCACTCATTGCAATGACTGACCTGGTGCCATCCCCAGCCCATCCCTTCTCTCCAAATCCATTGCTGCTGAGTCTCCACAGGACTGGCCTGGCTCAGTTGTGACTCTTGTCCTGGCGTCACCCACACTCCAAATACAATGCAGCTTTGTGTGCACGTGGAAAATTCCTTTCCCAAGGCAGTGCCTAGTGCCAAAGTTTGTGTTCTCAAGAGCAATACTAAATTGCCTCCAGACTACGGGCAATGTCATGACCTCCAGGGGCTAGCCTCCAGCACGGCCTTCTTAAAACGACAACAACAGCAGCAGCTGTCCTTGGAAAACAGCATGGGAGCACGAAGGAGAGTACTGGTTATGATTATTCTTAGGTCATCCCTAAACTCAAATCTAGGAGCCACTCACCAGGAGATAGTATCCTTGGGTACTCAAAGATGCAAGAAGCCTTAGAAATAGCTAAGAAAATCTACCTAAGAAAATAAGGAATTGTGCCAAGACAAGAATAAAATATCATTCATACAGATAGAGAGATGACACAGTAGGGTAAGAGGAAGAACTTTGGTGCTATATAGCCCTGACTTCTCTTGATTTTATTGCTTGTTTGCTATGTAGGCTGCAGCCAGTGATCAAGCCTCTGAGTGCCTCAGTGTTCTCACCTACAAATGAGAGTCAGGGCTACTAACTGGATTGTCATCAGGAGTAAAGAAATTGAGTATAAAGTATGTGATATGTTGGAGATGCTTAAACAACAGTCATCCTTACTATCTCTTGTGCACTCTTGCAGAGGGTGTGGTAGTAATGGTGTGAGCCTTCTCATTGCGCCTCCAGCCCTGGGGTAGCAGTTATCTTCTGCCATTGCACATTTCCCCGAGTTGCCTCACTACTCCCTATTTGGCCCTCTTTTTCTCCACCACCAGTGACAACAATTCCTTCTGCAGTAGAAACTGGCAGTGGTGTCTGTTTTCTTGTTTAGGCTTTATGGCCATACCACTTTCCACAGCATGGGGACAGGAGAGGAATCTCAAGCCATGTCTATTTGGATAAACATGTAAACAGAGACAAAGAAGAAGAAAGAGAATGCTGTCACAAATTTTATGAGATGCTAAAAAAATGATGCCCACTAGAGTTATTCAAGTCTTACTAATCCATATCTCTCCACCTCAACATCCACAGGAAATAGCAGGCTTGTTTCAACAATTCAACAAGATAGTTCTCTGGTCTTTCTTCCCTCAGATGGAGCTCATAAAAACTGTGACTCGAGTGGTTTGCATCCTACTGAGGTTAGAATGTTCAATTCCATTTCATATTTACTTCCTTCTTGTGGGTAGACAGTTGCAGTAATGGCTCCCTGGGGATCCAGGGCTCCCTCTCATATCCACACTGTTGTATAGTTCCTCCCACCTTCACTTGGAGCTTGTATGACTTCCTTTGGTTAATGAGACAGCAAATGTAACATAAACAGGGACTTGGAAAAACCATTGTCACTTGAATTTTTTCTTCTCTCTTACTGATTTTGGAACCCAGACATATGAAGAAGCCAAGGCTGGTCTCTGGAGGTACATGGCCCAGCTAACAGCAAGAATCGCTCGTTAGAAAAGCAAGTAAGGCCATCTGAGACTGGCCAACTCCATTTACAGCCACCAAATGACTGCAACCACAAGAATGACCCCCAGGTGAGATGAACAGAAGAGCCACTCAGCTGAGCCCAGTACAAATTGCTGACCCTGAGTAAATAAGATGGTGTTGTTTTCATCCACAAAGTTTTGAAGAAAGTTTTTGCTATGCTGTAAAGACTAGCTTGCAGAATTCTCATTCTACTTTTTGTCCTTTTCCACCAGCTACCAACACTTTCCTCCTGGTAACCAACCCTTCCAAAAGATAGTAACATCTGTCCCTCATAGGCACCTTGACTGATCTTTCACCAAAAGGAAGCTCACCTTCCACTCAGAGCACGGGTTCCATCAGCAAAGACCCAGTGACTAATTCTGTACTGCTTCCTCTCAAGGGTTAAGTCCTGACTTCATTGCATGCGAAGTTTCCTTTGAAAAATTTTTTGGGAAAAAAATGTGGTTTTGCTTCCAAATGATGTTCCAAAACTTTTTGGCTCACCATGGAGTAATCCCTCAGTTGGAAAGTGCAGCAATGCTGCTATTTTAGAATGGCACCAGGCCTCTGGCTTCTTGATTCAGCCCGGGCTGCCGATACTTCTTCATGGAAAACTAAAACAACTGCCTAAGATATAGGCACTTGTCCCAAAGAGATATTTCAGAAAGGAGAGATTCTCTGCCTTTTTTCCATTCTTCCCTTTTCTACCCAGCCCCTTCCTTGATCCCTAGCCAAAGATGGGTCTTCTTCTTCTGGAGCAACTGAACTTCTAACCCACTTATGGGGTGGCCCATCTGTCAGCCCTGACCCTCCGGCCTCCCCCACACTCGTCCTAATTGTTCTTTAATGAAGGCTGAGTGTAAGCGATGTAACACTCCAAAAATGCATGGCTGGCCAACCAAACATTAACAAGAGAGACAGCTATGAAAAAACAATATGCCTGTTTGCTCAATCTCCCTTTCTGCCAGCAGACTAATTCTGGAAACATTCCCACTCTCCAAGGCAAGAGGTGCTTGCAAATCTGGCCAAGTGTCAAAATGGATGGTGTTTGAACAGCTTCCTCCAGCTAGAGTTATTTTTCAGACTGTCCCTTAGCAGAAACTCGTGTGGAATTCTGCACAGAAAACTTCTCTCCTGGACCTACTAAAGGGAGAAGTCAGAGGAAGGGTCACTTCGTATGGTAATAATTGCTTTTTATCAAACACTGCTCTTCCCCCAAGAGAAGATTAGCTGGATAAAGGTCACTCCTGAGAAGAGAGGCTTGGAGTCTGCCTTGGGCACTGGAGATGATGCAACTGCAATGAGGAAAGTGACTGGGCTTTGAGAGTGGACCCAGCAGGCCCAGGGGTCCAGGTCAAGGACGAGATGATGTCTGTGACCACCTCTCTGGAAATGCATTCAGGATCCTAGTTTCCTAGGCCTCATCAGGCTGGGTCAAAGGAGGCTCACAATGGCAGGAATAGACCTGGCACTCTTGCCTCTCCCCCACCATCCAAAAGGTCCACAAGTGTTCCCTCCTTATCTTACTTCATCAGGGACATCTTCTTTGTCTACTCCCAGTGAGATATGTCCCGGTTTTCTGTTCATCCATCTCCCTCTCCGCTGGTTGCCCCATGTTTGGCACATTCTCCCACCTATTATGTCTGTACTTCAGGACACTTATTTGCAGCTTTGTCTTCTTCTAAGGTACTCTGGCCTCCTACAGAGAGGGGACATATCTTATTTACTCAATATCTCCTGCTGCCAACCCAATGCATGTTCTTAGTAGGCACCAAATAAATGCTTATTGAGTGAATGAACATTTCTTCTCATTTTTCATTTAACTCAGCACAGATAGCAAGGCCAAGGTCACCTAGCAGGTGAGTGCCTGAGCCTGGATTTGGACCCAGGTATATTCTCATCTAAAGCCTGTGCCAATCCCACTACTCCACCTTCTTCCCTCCCCTGTTAGTCACCCCTGCCCAGCGTGCACGCACACTCACGCAAACACATACACACATATACACACAAGCACACATATACGCACAAGCACACATATACGCACACATGCGCACACACACTGAGACCCAGAAGAGTATGGATACGTTTATAGAGTGTCAGAGATGGACATGACCTAAGGCATTAAGGAAACCAATGCAATTATTTAAAAATGAGGCCAAAGAAATTCACGTATTGGTGTGCGTTGATGGCTTTGGGCCTACTTTGATCTGGGGCTATTCCTGCCAATATTCATATTCAATTTCAGTTACCTCATAACACCACAGAACATACACAGCTGAGCAAGTGATCCCAGCCTAAGCGGGAGATAAATACTGGCATAGCTGTTAACACAGAACAGGATGGGAGCCTTCCAAAGGGCTGCAGGTCTTCAGAAGAGGAAGAAGTCCCATCTGACTTAGTAAACCCAGGAAAGTCTTCACTTGAGAGGGGCTGATAGTGAGATGGTCCTTGGAAAAGAGCTGAAAGGAGGCAAAATTCATTTGGGGGCATAGCATGGGCAGTGGCAGGGAGGTGGGAAAGGGATTGCCAGGCATTCCTGGGAGACTGCATGGTGGACTGGGGCATGGCTTCAGAGGGAGGAGAGCAGGTAGGAATTGCAGATGTCTATAACCTCAAGACACCAAGCTGCCACCTGTATCTTGAAGGAGTGACAGTCCTCAGTTCCTTTGGGGAAGTGAGCAAAAGGGACAGAGACTGGGGGTGTTAACAGAATGGGAAGAGAAGAAAAGCTGAGTGATTTGGACAGTATGGGAACAGAGCTCTTTAGGATGCGGGAGAGGGGAAGGGATCCAATTTTAAGGCAGTAAGATGCTTCAGCTCCTGGTTCCCACTCTCCTGGTTCCCCCTAAGCATCCCCCTGCCTGTAGGTGGAGGAATGACATTGTGGGCCCTTGGCAGGAGAGGATGAGAGGGGGAGAGTTGAATCTCTGTGGGCAAATCCAAACTGTCCATGGGAGAGAACCCAGCAATGCTCAGTATTATGGGCTGGGCATGGTGGCTCATGTCTGTAATCCCAGAACTCTAGGATGAGCTGGGAGGATTACTTGAGGCCAGGAGTTTGAGACTAGCTTGAGGAACATAACAAGACCCAGTCTCCACAAAGAATTATCCAGGCATAGTGGCAGGCACCCCTAGTCCCAGGTACTGTGGAGGCTGAGGCAGGAGGATCACTTGAGCTCAGGAGTATGAGGTTGCTGTGAGCTAGATTGACACCACTGCACTCTACCCTGGGCAAGAGAGAAATGCTCTGTCAAAAATCAAAATAAAACCAAGGCAGATTTAAAAATTAACTGGGTGTGGTGGCATGCATGCCTATAGTCCTGGTTATTTGGGAGCCTGAGACAAGAGGTTTGTCTGAGCCTAGGGGTCTGAGATTATAGTGAGCTATGATCAGCTGCTATACACTCCAGCCTGGGGGACAGAGGGAAACACTGCCTCTTACAAAAAAATAAAAAATAAAAATTGGATTATGCAGAAAGTTTCTGCCTCGAGAGCCGGACTATCATCCTAAGAAGGGATTTTTCAAATTCTTCTTTCTTCTCTTTTCTATATCCAAAGTGAGTCTAAAGCACTGGGCTTGAAGTTCTCTCATATACATAACAAAATATTAAAGTTAGTTCGGGAGTGCTCAGGGGAGTCCGCAAGGAGAAAGAAGTTAGCGCAAGCCCACCCTTTCTCTGCAGCTGGGAACTTTGGAGAAAGAGAAGGAAGTGGCCTGCCTGTTGGCAGAATTGTCCTGCTTTTTCTATCTCCAGGCCTCCAGAGGGACAGTGTGGGAGACACGAGTGTGACCTGGAGGGACTCTGAGAAGAAGCCACTTCACAACCACCCCGTTAGACCCCAGGCTGCAGCCACAGGGAAGGGGCTCCACGTGGCCAGTCTGGGGTGGGCAGGGGGCTTCCCTGGGCCATCCCAGGGAACAGATGCTGAACTGAGAACCAGTGGGCCCACCAAGGGGCCTGCTGTTATGAGACAAGGTGACTTTCCAGCCACAGCTAAGGGTTGGACCTCCTTACTAACAGACTACGGAGGACGTTGGAAAAGCCTCGGGCTGGCAGCTGCGCTGAGACTGAGCCCCAGGACCAGCACCCACCAGACAACCTAGGCTGGGAGAAAGGGCCGTGAGTTCAGTCCTAGAGGCTGGGAGGCCCAGTGGGACCCTGGCCATAAAAGGAAGTCCCCTCCAAGACCCTTGAGCAGTAGCTGGCACACATTCAAGGACCTTCATGGGCGGGTGCCCTGGTGGGGGAAGCCCCCCGTCCCACAAATCAGCACCTCTAGGGTGGGAGACAGAGTTCCTGGGGGACTATCAGAGACCCTGAGTGTTTTTCCTAAACACCAAACATTACCTCAGAGGTTTAAAACATCAGCTCAAAGCTTAACTGGATTGGACATTTAACTTATCCTCCCATGCCACTAACTAGTGGGCGAGGCTCGGAAGAAAAAGACCAGATTAGTTCTAAGCAAAATAATGATACCATATTTTCCCTTCGCATCCGATTTGTGGCACAAGTTATATTTGTGCAGCCTGGGTACTCAGGCCTAGTGAGGGAGGGGACCAGGTCAGCCTGTGCCAGGGTGGGCTCCACAGCTGGGCCTGCTCACAGCTGTGGTGAGGCCCTCAGAGAAGCATGGGCGGGAGGTGGGGTCTCTGTGCCGCCAGAGGGACAGGTCTCAGGGCACGGGGAATCCAGGGGGAGCGCAGCACACCCAGGCTCAGAGCAGGGCTTCCCCAGCCTGGCTCAGGTGCCCTGGGACCCTCCCTTCCCCGGGACACCACTGCTCCCCTCTGCAGCCCGGGAGGCAACAGGCCGGCTTTGCACAAGGAGTTGCTGCCCCCTCCTGGGGGACACTCGCAGGTCCCTGGTGTGCTGGTGCTGCTTTGCTTGTCACCTTTAGGGGGAATCCCCTTCAGCTGTGCTCCGTGCGGGGGCCCAGGCAGCCCCCTGCCCACAGTGCCATTTAAAAACTACTTTAAAACCTGTCCTCTCTTTTTGGGGCTGCCCCCTCTGTCTTCCCTGACCATGTTACGGTGTCTGTCCCCCATATGGTGAAGCTTGGTGACTAAGGGTGCCGCCGAGTGCAGACGGGCAGGTTAGGGCCCCGCTCTGCCAGCTCGAGCCTGCTCCTTAACCTCCCGGAGCCCCACGTGTTCCCTATGAAGGGGTCACAGCTTGCAGAGGGCCAAGGCTTGGCACTGTGTGCCTGACACATGCCAGCTGCTCAGTAAATGGAAGTTGGTATTGGCTTTGTCTCTGCTTCTTTTTTCCTTTGGCCTCCCCCGTGGAATTCTCTGCCCTCATCTTTACACGGGAGCTCAGAATGCAGATTTTCCCCACAATATTTCAGCCTATGCCCACTAGCCGGCCAGGCGCTGGTCATCTTCTAGGGGAGGAAACGTGGCAGAGACCCTGGCCTGGCTTTTGTTCCTTGCAATGACATCAAGCCTGCCCTGTCTAAGTCTCTGTCCTCCCATCTCCGTCCTTTGTCTTCTCCTGACTGTACACCTCTGTCCCCTCTTCCACACACGCCTTCTCCTGCACTGTCCACATTGGCCTTCCAGCCCATCACAGCCCTGAGCCAGCCGGGGACAAGGTTCTCGGTGGCCTCCTTGTCCCCATCTCAGATTTTAGTGGATACTTCAGCTGTATTTGGTACCATTAACACTTTTTTCTGCCAATTTGCTCTCCCTTGAACTTCCTGGGGACACTCCTGAGGCTTTCCCTGTGACGGCCCATCCGATCCTCTCTGTGTCCCTGCTGGCTCCTTTTGGTCCACCTTTGTCCCCCCCATATCCCCCCAGGGCTTTCTCTCTCATCTTCTCTTTTCATTTAGGATCTCACCCACCCTCAGGGCTCCTGCTGGTATACCCGGCTCCCCCGTGTGTCTCCAGCCCAGGTGGCAGATAGCCTGGGGGTGCCACCAACTCCACAGGTCCAAAACTGAACTCGTGGTATTTTTCCCCAAATTGTCTCTTTCACGAGAAGTATTTTGACCTTTCTCTGCCTGCCCCTCTCCCCATCCACCAGATCTCAGCACTCTCTCAATTCTACCTTATTCTACCTTTGTGTCTAGAACCTGTCCTTCACTGCCTCGGCAACAACAATAACCACAACAATAACTTAGTGTGTGCTTGTTGAGTGCCAGGTACTGTTCTAAACATTGTGCGCACGTGGCCTCATTCAATTCCTCTAGAAATCTCGGGAAATAGGGAAGAGCAGAGGTACTGACAACTAAGTGAAGTCCTGAGGTCAGGGTCATATAGCTGATAAGTGCCAGAGCCCGGAGGGGCCCCCAGGTCTCACTGACAGCACCGTGCTTGCTCGTCAGCAGGGTTATAAGCATTATCTCAGGATCTTTTCGTTCCTGGCAGAGATGATCACATCAGCTCTCTTACCTGTTTTCCTGTCTTCAGCCTTCTCCGCTCTTCACTGTAGCTATTAATGAGATAGCCGTATTTATGGTTTCCTAAAACTGAAATTCAATACTGAAATTCTCCTTAAGCATGTTCAGGGGCTCCCTACTGCTCTTAAGCTAAACAAAATCTATACTTCAGAGCCTCTACTATTCCCCCTACTCTCTGAACTCTTTCCTACTTATCCTTCATAATCTGCAGTGAATCCCTTAATTCCCAAGACAGGGTCAGGTGATTTATGGGTTAAGACTAGATTTGGCTATTTGTAACAGTGGCTTAAATGAGAGCATTAATTACCCCTCTTACAGAGTCTGGGGTAGGCAGCTGGGAAGGCAGGTCTGGTATAGTGGCAGCATCTGATAATGACCCAGCATCCTTTAGCCTTTCTCCTCCACCACTCCTAACATGCTTCCCTCTTTAATGTCACCTCATAGCTACAGGATGGCTACGGCTACAGCTATCATAAAGACATTCCAAGCAGCTGGAAAGAGGAAGGGTCAAGGAGAAAATTCTGTGCTTCTTAGTTTGGGCTCATCTGCCTTAACAAGCTTTCCCCAAAGTTCCAACCAATGACTTTTCTTTATATAACTTTGATCTCCTGAAAGGGAAGTTGTGGCCTGGTGCAGTGGTTCACACCTGTCACCCCAGCATTTTGGGAGTTTATGGTGGGAGGATCGCTTGAGCCTAGGAGGTCAAGACCAGCCTGGACAACACAGGAAGATTTTATTCCCACCTTCTAGAAACCAGCCTGTATATATTTGCTAAACAAATGGATAGACAACAAACTGGGAGTTGAACCCAAACCTTTCCTTTTCAGCTCTGTTGTTTCAACTGGTGGTAATTAGTATCGCGATCAGCTCATCTCCATGCCTGGGTGAGTACAGTCTTCCTGATGACTGGTCCCTTCCTTATGCCATCGTAGGGAATAGAAAACTCGGCAGACACAGCTGGGGCCCCTCCCACAGCCCCTCAACCTACCCCAGGAGTGGCCTCTGGAGATGTTTCCTGGCAATAGCAGATATACTTGGATGTGTCAGGAGAAAACCTCAACCTAGGGAGGGCCGGCCACCTTGTTCCTCAGTGGGACAATCTGGGGCAAGATCTGGTGCCTCTCCGGTGGATTGAGCGTCCACCCCCTCGGTTCACTTCCCCACTGGGTGTTCCCTGGGCTCACCTCACAACCTAACCACCTACACTCAAATCTTCATCTCGGGGTCTGCTGAGACACTGGGCCGTGGTCCAACTGCCACATGTCATGACAGGGCAATGTAGGTACAAGAAACTGAACACAATTTTGTTCGACCCTAGGATACAGTTCTGGAGGCCGGTGGTTTGAAAAAAGACATTCCTGAAATATGTTGTTTTGACAGAATCAATCTCTGTCCTAAAAGTTTCAGGATGCCTCAGTTGGAACACTGAAAGAGAAGAGGCTTAAAAGCAGAAGAGTTTTTTGACAGATTCAGAGAGAGAAGAGCCCTGAAAAATGAAGTTTTGGTCACCAGAAGCTTCACGGGAGTGACTAAAGTAAGAAAGTGCTTCTTTGGCCACAGCACAGACCAGTCTCTTTTATTGCATAGTGAGCAGGGGACACTGTCAGAGACTCTTAGACTGTGGCCAGCTTCCAGGGAGCAGGTAACTTGGCTACCCCTGCTGTCTACATGGACGGAGTGTTTGAAAACAGGACCACTGGGCTGTCTCCTCTGACTCAACATACAGAGGCAGGGCTACTGGAAAGACTTCTTGGAGAAGCGGGACCAGAGTGGTCTTCATCATTGCCTTGTTTGCATTCTGCTTGTTCAGCAGGGGAAAGGCTCCCGAGGCCCCTCTCAAGGTCCTGGCCACTGGAGCCACTGGCCAGTGGCAAGTCATCCCCATGGGAGACGCTGTCCTCAGGTGGAAGCACACAGCCAGACGCTTCCCAGGTTGTAAATATCTCTGCATTTTACAGGAAGCTTCAGACTCCAAACCATGGCAATGAAAGAGGAGAATCTTGACAGCTAGACAATTTATCGACAGATCCAGAAAGAGAGGAAGGGAGAGTTCACCTCTGGACTGGGTTGTCTGGAGAGAGGGAGGCCGACTCATGAAGAAGTTTGCAGAAAGGACGGAAGTGAGCAGGTGGTAAAGCCATCATGGGGGGCAGCACCGAGATCAGCACAATAGGTGCCCTTGGGTGCTGTTTGGGGGCTTTTGTGTTTGTATGTTTCTGATCCCTGCCCCCCACCCCAACTCCAAGCTGGGGTCTGCTAAGAAAAAGAAACTAGCTTGCCATAGCATTCTTCAGCGCCACTTGAAAGTTTGAAAACCCCGATAGGAAAATAACTTCAGGGAGCCAAGTCTTTTTGCACTTGGCGAAGCCCTGGCCCTAAAATACACACACGAGCACTTCACTTTGAAAGGCCTGCAGTGTTCCTATCTGAGTCATCTGAAAACAAATAAAAAGAGACCTAAACAAACAAACCTAATTGTGTGGGGAAACTCGGCCAGGTTTCCAGCCTGGCTCCGCCTCTGTTTTCATTAGTCAGGAGCCAATATATGCAACTTTTCAGGGCACCCAGAGCAAGCACAAATATCAAAAACAAATTGCCAAGGTTTCTCTCTCTTCCTTCCTCCATTTGTGGTGCACCACACGGTTGAGTTCTCCACTTCTCTGTCTTGGCTTTCAAACCTCCATCGTTAAGTTTTCACACACTTACCAGGTGGTCCAGGGACAGCCAGCAACCCTGGGTGACAGTGACATCGGTGAACATCAGCAGTCATGGCACAATCAGGTGAAATTTAAAGGTGTGTGTTTGGGAAAGAATCATACATCCCTCCAGGGTTGTCTGGCTGGCAGAATGGACGTCTGAAGCTGCTGGTGGTCACAGTGACCTTGTCAATCTGTCTTATCTGACAAGGAGAGCTGCATGAGAGGGAGGGCAGAAGACACCCCTCAGCATCACGCACCGTCCTTGGAGCGCCTGGATCCAGTTGTGACCAAAGACTAATCTATCTTGGACTTTCTAGGACACAGACAACACCCCCCCAACTCTGTGTAAGTCACATATACTCGAGTTGCTTTATCTTACAACGGACAGAGTCCTAACACACAGAAACACACCCTCAAAATGACGCATGTCTATATTTACTTATTTATTTCTGAGCCCAGGTCTTGCTCTGTTGTCCAGGCCGGAGTGCAGTGGTGTCATCACAGCTCACTGCTGCCTCAAACTTCTGAGCTCAAACAATCCTCTGTCTCTACAGCCTCCTGAGTAGCTGGGACTACAGATGTGTATCACTATGCCCAGATAAAATATACACATATATATCCACATATACGTACATACACACACACACACACACACATATATATATACATATATATTTTGGGGGGGAGGACAGGTCACTATGTTGCTCAGGCTGGTCTCAAACTCTGGGCCTCAAGCAATCTTTCCACCTTGGCTCTCAAGGTGCTAGGATCACAGGCACCAGGCACCACCTCCCAGAGAATTTTTATATTGTCTAAGTAGCTATTACTCTATTTACTCTTTTTTTCTTATTATTACTTCTGAGGATGATCTTCTCAAAAGGAAGATTGGGGGGGGGAGTGAATTGCAGTTTTAGTTAAATTTTGCATAGAAGTCCAGAAGACACTCTTATTGAGCCCTGAATCCTATGAGAAAAATTGCCTCTGTGCCTTGTAGTGTGGTAAGAGATGAATGAAGTCTCTCACCTAGCTTGCTTTTGATACAAAGAACAAAATAATGTAGTAATTACTGAGGAATTTCTTTGCACTCCTTGGCCCGGTCTCATTCCAGGCATCATTTTCTATGAGCCCAGGGAGACATCTAAGTGCCAAGATTAGTCTAGATTCAAAGCATGTGAAAAGTAACAATAACACACCCCTGCCAAACAAAACCAAGGTTACAAATGACATACAGACATTTTTGGTGAACAATTAAAACCATATTTTTTTTCCTTCCTTGTTCTATGTGCCATGAATAGGGAAGGGTCTCTGCTGGCCCCCCTCTAGCTAACTAGAAAAGGCACTCCTGGTGACTCCTTTACTCCAAGCCTCTGATTAACAGTGAATTTCAGGCTGGGGTGAAAAATGCCATGTAGAGATAGGACAGGGGCCTGAGGAATTAGACCTAAGTAGTCAGAAGGATAAAGAAGTTTGTACATCATTATTCTTGAAATTATCAGTTAATCTTCTCAAAAAAGTTCCATCAAACCTTGATTCAAATACCTCTTCCTTCAGGAAGCCTTCCATCATGCTTCCATCAGAAAGCATCATTCCTTTTCCTGTTGCTCTTACACAAAATTTAATATGTTTAGTTTTTAGAAGTATTTGTATGTTTAAAAAGATGAAAACAATTTTTACTTTCAAAAGTCATCTTGGGGAGAACATTGGAATAAGTAATTTGACAAGTTCTTTTGGATGAGGTGCGGAATAAGATCACAGTATGCTTGGTTGAGTGTGTCAACCTAAAATAAGAGACTGAGGTAAAAGTGTCAATCCCTGGGAATTTCTGAAGCCAAAGTTAAGGACCCACCTGGGAAAAACACAAACCACAGGCACAGCTGTGGCTGGTTTTCTGAAGAGGCGTTTGGAAGCTTTAGGGTTTAAAGGTACACAGAAAGAAAAAATGACAGGGGAGGAATAGTGATGCAAAATGGTTAGATTCTTGCGAGACCCAGGAGAGAAAAATGAAGAGAAGGAAATGTCAGTTATGTAGATGTCCCCAGTAGGGGGAAGAGTGCCTGATGCTATCTTGTCTTTGATCTGCACCTGTGAAGATAAACTTGCCATTAACTTGCGATTTATTATCAGTGTGGAATTGGACCAGACTTTAGCTTTAGGAGCTAGACTTAGCCCCAAAACTAAAGTTACAAGTTGCATGTCCTTGTTTATGGGAAGCCATCAAGGAATTTCCTTAATGCATGATCAGTGGGTTCAATTCTTAACAGGTGCTTGAGGTCTTTACCTTTACTTTTGCATAAGGATTTGGGGGCAAGGATAGTCCTGAGATTTTTATTTTCTTTTTAAGAGCAGCACAAGCTTGTTCCAACCCTAACTTCTAAGCTGCTTGGGTATAATTTTGCAAGTAGGAGAAGAAGAACTATTTTGATGTGGGAAAGCCAGGGGATGACTGTGTTGCTGTGAATATCAGAGACGAGAGAAATGTACTTTTGAGGAAGAATCCAGGAAAGGGAGCAAGTGAGGCTGGAGGCTCCTCTGAGAAGGATCCGGAAGAAAATAAAACACTCTTGGAGGTGAGCAACCGAGGAGGACCTTGGAAGAACAGAAATGCCCAACAGGCTGTTTCAGCTGGTGGCCCACTGATGAGGTAGGTAACATGTTTTTTTTGTTTCTCCCGTAAAGCGACCAATAAATTCCACATCAAACACATTTGTCTGATGTGGAACTTGAAAGGGAAGGATTTCCATGTGCAAGCTGACACAGCAAAAATAGAGAAAACACATGCAAATATGAATCTGAAATTCAAGTTGACTTCTGGGTTCCATTTACCTGCATGCCTCTCCCAGTGGATGATAAAGGTAGGAAGGGGCCATTTTCACTCATTTTAAAGCTTTCCCTGCACCTGAACAATGCCTGTACATAGTAGACGCCTGGAATTTCTAGAATGGAAACATGAATTAATCTTGAGGATGAATGAATTAATGATGTGCCTTGTATGGAAACATCTGCAACAAACATTCTGATTTGAGAGTCATAGAACTGTCATCTGTAACTTAACTCTCAGTATATATTATGGTCTTTATTATCATTATCAATAGGCACGTAATTACTAAGGAAAAGACCAGGTAGGTCTAATTATTGGGGTGAAAATGGGGCTTTATGTTGTTTTATTTTAGTTGGAATGATACATATATAATTATAAGAAACTGAGCCATATCCTTTGGCTGTGTTTCCCCATACTGGCTCTGCGCTGGCCTTGACATATGAAGGAGCCCTTTCACCACTAAATATGGCACTCTGGCATGATGAGTATTTCGAATTAAAGGCCCTTGGAGACCAGCAGATGCTGGAAAAGGCTTTTCCCTTATCTACATAAAGACTGGACCCACCAAGGAGAAAAATTACTTCCTATCATCCACTCTGCTCTCTAAGTGTCATTTTCTGTCATGGAAAAGAAGACGAAGATGTAACCACACCTGGATACACCTTCTCACAAGATAATGTGAAATCCTAAAGAGAATAATTTACAAGTTAATTTCTGTCTCTCAGCTCCATTCATTCTTTCTAATAATCCTTTCCTGCCTCTCGGGAAGTTATCTCCTATTTCCCCATTCTCCACCACCATGAACATAGTCATATGGGCATCTGGACCCCCTTGAGTTATTTGGTAATCATTCTCCTGTAATTCCCCTGTGTGGTGCATGTTAAAATAAATTTTGTGTGCTTTTTTCCCTACAAATCTGCCTTTAGTCAGTTGATTTTCTGTGGACCTTCGGAGAGGGAGGGCAAGTTTTCCCTTGGTCCCTGCACTGGCTTTGGCCAAAGGAGACCAGCCAGCAGGCATGGAAAGCACATTGAGGCCCCTTCCTTTGCAGTGTCTCAGGGGCACTGTGGGAGTAAAATACCAGCCAGGCCATCCTGTCACCCCAGCTGACATCAAGCCATTAGCAGGAGGCCCTTCTACACCATCCAGCCCAGTCCAGCCTGTCCATACTAGAGCCGCCCAGCCATGCTACGGAATTGTGAGAAAGAAAAAACATTTGTTCTTTTGGCCACTAAGTTTGGGAGTGGTTTATTATCTAGTATAAACTGCACCATTATCCCATTTGATAGGTTAGGAAACCAAGGCTTAGGGAGGTGGAGAAAATCGCCTTAAGTCAAATGTATATTTAAATGGTGGGTTTGCCTATGCCAACTGCTGGGCCTTTAGGGGCAAAGTCCCGTGGCTCCCCTCTTACAGAAGGGGCTTAGTTTCAAGACTCATACCAGGGACCCCAAAACAGAGTAGGCCAGAGAGCAGAGCCGCCTGGAGACTCAGGTGCTGGGTAGTAACCTGAAAGTCCAGCCTCCCAGCAGCTCTCAGACTGGACTGCATATTAGCAGCGTGGAGAGGGGTTAAAAACCCTGGTGTCCAGGTTCCACTTCAAACCAAATAAACCAGAATCTCTGAGCATGAGAGTCAGTATTTTTTTACATCCCCCTGTTAATTCTAAGGAGCAGCGACACTTGAGGAGCAATGTCTCAGCCACCTCCGACTGGACCTATTAAACTAGAAAAGTCACCAGCAGGAGGGACGGGGTGGCTGACTCCAAGGATGGGAGGGAAGGTCCTCCCAAGGAGGAGGGACCAGGAGTAACAGTGTCAATGATTCATTGAAGACACATTATGTGCTGGCACTGTGCTGTTAATTCCTGCACAATTAATACTACACAGTCATAAAAAAAGGAAAATCTTCAATGTGCATTAATTGAAATTTGCATACATCTCTTATAAGCTTTTGTGACAATGGTCATTGTTACACTATATATTTGTTCTGCACCTTATTAAGTCCATGTGTATTTGTTCGTGTCTGTGGAAGAATCCGAGAGAAGCTTGGAAACATTAGCAGGTTCCAAGGAAGAAGACTTAGTAGCTAAGGGAGGGGATGGGAGATGAATATTTACCCCTAAGTATCACTTTAGCTGTTTACGTAATTATTATTTTTCTTTTTCTGAGACAGAGTCTCACTCTGTCGCCCAGGCTACAGTGCCAGCCTAGCTCATAGAAACCTCAAACTCCTTGATTCAAGTGATCTTCCCGCCTCAGCTTCCCAAGTAGCTGGGACTCTAGGGGCTGGCCACAACACCCAGCCAATATTTCTATTTTTGGTAGAGACTGCTGTTGCTCAGGCTGGCCTCAAACTCCTGAGCTCAAGGCATCCTCCCACCTTGGACTCCCAGAATGCTAGGATTACAGATGTGAGCCACTGTACCTGGTCTTATATACTTATATTTGATATGTAATTTTTTTTTTTGAGGAAATGTCTTGCTTTGTCTCCTGGGCTAGGGTGCAGTGTGGGTGCAGTTCACAGCAACCCCAAGCTCTGGGCTCAAGTGATCCTCCTGCCTCAGACTCCTGAGTAGCTGGGACTGCAGGCGCCCAACACCATGCCCTGGTAATTTTTTCTATTTTTAGTAAAGATAGGGCCTTGCTTTTGCTTAGGCTGGCCTCAAATTCCTGACCTTAGGCCAACCTCCTGACTCACAAAGTGCTAGGATTACAGGTGTGAGCTGCCGTGCCCAGCCTTTTAACATGTAATAATTTTTAATGCTCTTCAGTTCAAAATATTTTCTGTTTCATTATAGTTTCCTTTCTAACCCATCTGTTGTTTTAGAGCACATTTTTTCGTTTCCAAACTTTTGGAAGTTTGACATTCAATTTAACTGCCTTGTGGACAGAGAATTTAGAGTTTATTATTTTGTTGCTTTGAAAATATTATGATCTAGCATATGATCACTTTTTAAGTGTTCCATATACATTTGAAAGCAATGTGTATTTTCTACTTAGTAGATGCAGCATTTTATATACATTTTAAAGTGTTGAATATTTTTGTTTCAATTTAAATTCTAAAAATTTTTGTCAGCTTTATATAACAGATTTTTTAGATCAGTTACAATTTTCCATTATGATAACAGATTTTTCCGTGTTTCTGGTAATTTAATTGGTATTGCTTTATATGTATGTGTGCATTTATATGTGTGTGTGTGTGTGAATTTACTTTTTTTTTCTTTTTTTAGAGATAAAGTCTCACTTTGTCACCCAGGCCAAAGTGCAGTGGTATGCTCATAGCTAACTATAAGCTCAAACTCTTAGACTCAAGTGATCCTCTGACCTCAGCCTCCTTGACTAGCTAGTATTACAGGGTGCAGCATCACACCCAGCTAATTTATATTTTTATTTTTTGTAGAGATAGGTTCTCACTATGTTGCCTAGGCTGGTCTCAAACTCGTGGCCTCAAGTTATTCTCCTGCCTTAGTCTCCTAAAGTTCTGGGATTGCAGGCATGAACCACCATGCTTGGCCTTGCTTTTTACATTTTAGGCTATATTGGTAAGACCATACAAATTTATGACTACAATATCTCCTTAGAGAGTCATTTCTTTTATTATTACATACAGCCCTTCTTTGTTGCTATTAATGTTTTTTGCCTTAAATTCTATTTTGTCTGATAAAAGCAGTACATGTGTATAATCCAACTTTCTTCTTGTTAGTATTTGCAAACTGTATATCTTTTTATTTACTATTACTACAGTTCTTCTATGAGGCTTTGACAGTATTCCCCAGAATTTTAAAAACTTCAATTTGATATTCTCTTCATTAGCGAATTTGTTCCATTTACATTTATCATAATTACTGATGTATTTGAAGCTACTACTACCATTTTATTTTGCACTTTCTATTTGCCATTGTTTTTATTTGCTTCCTTATTTGCTTTCTATTCATTCTAGCATTGATAAAAATTTTCTGTATTCCTTCTATTTCCTCTTTGTCAGTATGAAAACCACAGGTTTAATTTATATTATTTTATTGTGACCTTTAATTTAATTGTAATTTTAAAAACACCTCTGAACTCATTCAATATTCCTATCATTATTTAAAATGTGAAAAGAAATATAACTGATTTTAATTCTTTTGCTACTTATCCTGTCATTGTCACCTAAATTTTATTTCTTCTTTAATAATTCATTATTTTTACATTTCGTAGTTAAGTTTACCAGCACGGATGATCACATCATCAGATGTCTCTAATTCCCATGCCTTTCCTTTGAGTTGATTTTTCTTCTTGTTAGAAATATATTTGGACTATATATTGAATTCCTTTTGAGTTAAATTTCTTCTGGATGAAATGTATTTCTTTTCATGAATGTCTATAAGTAGTGTGTATTTTTAATTTTCATACACTAAAACATTTCTTAATTTAGCTCAAAATAAAATCCTAGATTATTATTTATTTTCCCTTGTTACCTTGAACGCATTTCTCTACAATGAGAAGCAGTATAGAGCAGTGATTAGAAGCATTTGGAGACAGATAACTTAGTCTAAGTCCCTACTCTGGTATTTACCAACTGTGAGTCCTTGGGCAAGAGCTATTGAACTTCCTTTTGGCTAAGTCTCTTCAGCTATAAAAAAGGGATAAGAAGAATCCTATCTCAGAATTGTGTGAGGATTAAATTAGTTAATGTACACAAGGAACTTGGTGTGGTGTCTGACACCTAGTACCATTTAACTGTTAGCTGTTTTTTCTATTTTTTTTTTATTAAATCATTACTGTGTACATTAATACATTTATGGAATGTGCTGATTTTATATACAATTTGGAATGCTTACATCAAACTGGTTAACATAACCTTCACCTCACTTACTTATTTGTTGGGTTAAGACTCAACTGTTAGCTATTATTGTTACTATCTCTGACCTCTTTGTGATTCCTGAGAATATTACTATCAGTCTAACTGTGGTTTCTTTTAAGATAATCTAGTTCTTCTTTTTAATTGCCTTGAGATTTTCCTATTTGGCTGTTCTTCCACTTTATCCAGAATGCACTTTCTGTGAGCTGTCTTTCTACTATTCTGGAAAATTCTGAACTACTACTCTTTTATTTTTTGTTCTCTACTATCTTTCTCCGCAGCATCTATTCTGTGTGTTCTAGCCTCTCCAATTATTTCCCATCTATCTTAATTGTTCTTACATGTCTTTTAAACTTTGGCTTTCTGTGTCATGATTTTTGGGTGAACCCTCTGGTCCTATGTTTCAATTCAATTACTTTTTATGACTGTAGCTTTTTATGTAGCTTCAATTACTTTTTATGAAGGTATTTCAGCTAATCTATCAGCTGTTTTATTTCAGGGACTGTATTTTGTATTTCCAAAATTGATCATTGGTTCTCTTTCATATCGATCTTTGTTTTTAAAGTTCATTTCTGACCATTTTTGTTTCATAATGTTTATTCTTATTTATTTCAACTTAGTCCTTTGCTTTCTTCTTAAAACACCCCAAACATGTTTATGTTAAAATTCTTTCTCAGATTGCTTTATTATTTTAGTGTCACTGAAGTAAAAAATCTATTTGAACTGGTTTATTGACTAATATCCCTTGGAGATGAATTTCTTCGTGTCCTCTGGACTTTTAGTTTTCAGGTTTATTTAAAGCTTGGTCCTTTTCTCTCTTCTCTTTTTGTCTCTTCTCCTTTTCTTATCGAGGAGTTTTTCAGTTTCCTGCATCAGCCTCACCTCTGATTAACCCTTATTTTGATGACTATCGCTCTTATTTCTGGACAATGTGGGTGGCTCAGTTCAAGTCCTGGTTCCTGTTCTGTCCTGGTCCCTGCCCACCTAGTCACTCAGCTTCACCTATGGGAAAACCCCAACAGCTGTTAGTAGGAGCTGTTACGGGCGTCCTGTTCTAGTTCTGGTCCTATGTTCGGCCCTGGCCCCTGCCTCATCTGCAGGGGTTCGGTTCCTGTGACCTTGGAGCCAGATTAGTTACACCAGAAGCCAATGACCTGCCCACCGCTGCTTGCTTCTTAGCCTCGCTCTCCACTGTGTTTCTCTCCTGCTTCTGGTCTACAAAAGTGATTATCTCCCCTGTAAGCTCAGTTGTGCCTTTTTACCTGCTGTTTTATAAAGTTGTCTGTAAGTGCTACATGTTTACACCAGAATGGGTGCCGCAAATGTGTGTTTACAACAACATGTTGACTACAAGAACTTCTCTAATATTTTCTTTAGCAATAGACAATTGTATCTGTGTGACAATAAATGCACAGATAAAAGAGCCACATCCACTGGCTTTGGCCGTACCGTGTCATTTGTGATCTTGGTCGACATCATCTCCTTGTTCTGGTAGAGGCTGATGCTGGGATGTTGTGAGTCGTCAATGTTCATCAGCCCCACATTCTGGGCAGGCTTATCTCCTGGGAGCACAGCTGGTGAGTGGCCACGCCTGTGTACCCTGCTGCCCATGCTGAGTGTCCCGCCAGCTGTGAAGGGGAGCACAAGGGATAGGACACCTCCTTCCCCATTCTGCCTGGCATGGCTGATGGCAGCAAGGACGAGCCAGACCAGAGTGAGGCTGGCTGGGAGGGGTGTGGAGAGGAGCTTAGCTGACACCCTTACCCTTGGGACCGGAAATTATTCACGTGTTACTTCTTTGAGATTAAGCTCTGGAAGATGGGTTGATACACAACTGTCACAAAATGGTTAAACACTTTTCTATTATAGATAGACATACCTTTGAATACAGGCCTTTCCGTTTCCTCCAACCTTGACCAACTTTAGTATTTGCAATTGTTATTTATGGTATTTAGACGTAATGTAGGGGTTCTGTTTAAGGAAATTTGTTTTGGGACAGATCAGGGGCTGGTGACCCAGGAATTAGTTTGCATGCGTTCGTTTGCCTAGAGGCAGTTATTTTTAGGGGACAAAAGAGAAGGGAGCAGTTTGGTGCACAGGTGTGTGAAGAAGAAAGCAGATTGCAAAAAAGCAAAGATAATTGAAGGGAGTTTCAGCAAAAACTGGGAGAGATTGTGTGGCTGCCAGGTGTCGCCTGAAGTTCAAGGTCAGGGATGCAGCAAAATCTCAGGAAGGACCTAAGGAACCACAAACAAGACTGCCTCGTCTTTGCTGCTCTCTATCATTTGCTCCATTCTCTGTTCTCTGCAAACCAGCTTTCCCTGTGCCTCAGTCCACACAGTAAAACACACAAGCTGACCAACGTCTCCTGGATTCCTGGGTTTTCTTTTCCTTCCTTCCTTCCTTCCTTCCTTCCTTCCTTCCTTCCTTCCTTCCTTCCTTCCTTCCTTCCTCCTTCCTCCTTCTTTCCTTCCTTCTTTCTTTCCTTCTTTCCTTGTCTGCTCTATTGCCCAGGCTGGAGCCTCAGATCAGCTCACTATAGTGGGAACACCACTCTAGTAAGATCAGCTTAGCTCACAGCAACCTCAAAGTCCTAGCTCTAGTGATCCTCCTGCCTCAACTTCCCAAGTAGCTGGGACTACAGGTGCATGCCATCATACCTGGTATTTGTTCTTTTAGTACAGATGGGGTCTCACTTTGCTCAGGCTGGTCTCAAACTCCTGAGCTCAGCTTGGGCTCCCAGAGTTCTAGGATTACAGGCATGAGCCTCTGTGCCTCTAATCTAATAAAGTAGGTTTTATTATCTACTGTTTGTTTTCTTGGCTTTTCTTACTTTCAACTTTCACAAATGGTATTAATAGTCACTAAAAAATGTGTGTGAAGATCTAACTACGAGGATACTGGCTGTAGAGTTATTTATGGTGGTAAAAACTTAGAAAAAAACTTAATGGAATAACTTAGTGTCCTAGGTCTGAGGAATTCGTGGGTAATAAGTGATGTCTAGTGTTACCAATGCACTAAATACGATACTCATACAAGGGTTCAGCTCTATGCGGAGTCCCCACAGTTATGTCATGGTGGGGTTCACGTAAGTTCAAGAGCAAGTTCACTGTGCTTTTCAGCTCTGTCTTCCTCCTGGAGACATTTCACCTCTTCCCAGGCTGTCTGGGAAAACATTGCTCCTCTGTGTGAAGCTGCCCTCTGGGGTAGCTGCCTGGAGCTCTGGGGTGTCAGAGCCATGCTAGGTCTACTAGGGCAGGGAGGGAATTGCTCTGTACTTGGATGTGGCATCTGTGCTCCATCTTTCTCTGTTCAACAAGTTTCCTCAGCTCCTTTACTCTATCACAGGAGGAGATTCATAACCCAAGCCTGGCCAGTCAGAGATCTTTCTCCCTTTGACAATAATGACTAGCCAAGAAGTGACATGGGACCCACTCAGGATGAGTCAAGGTCCTTTCCTGGGATTAATCAGTAGGACCTGGGGAGAAGGACACTCTTGCTTTTACTTTTGGCTTCTATGCTGCAGTTCATAGACTAAACTTGCAATAAGAAAGCCTAGAAATTCACATCATCCACTCTCAGTGAAAAGTCAAATCCTCTCTCCTTGTGCCAAACTCTTCCCCCATAAGAGTCTGATTGATCTTACTAGAGAGGTGTTCCCCGTCCACGAACCCATGACTGTAGCCTTGAGGGACTTACCCTCTGGCCTGAATGACAGGGTCCCATGATCAATAGCTCCCACAGACCCATGTGGAATGGAGAAGGGTCACTTCCCAACCAAAAGAGGGGAGGTGCTACCAGAATACGGTAGGTGAGGGCTGTTGGCAATTCCAAAGAAAGATGTGCGAAAGACAAGTCCCACATGCTGGCTGGCAGGGTGTCTGGCGATGCGGGGCTCAGTGCCAGCATAAACAGGAAATTCTCTCCCTGCAAACAGACCTACTTCTGTGAGTCACGGCACACAATGTAAACCACACTTCAGGTGTGGCCTCTAGGGTGTGTTTGTGGGGATGATGTGTTTTTGTCTTGGGGTCATTGTAAATGCAGCGAGGGATCTATCCCTTCAGTGAAAGACAGTACAATTTTGATAATCTTCCTCCTCAAATCTTTCCAGGGCTCCCAATTTCCTTCAAAATCGAACTCCACCATGTGCAATCTCATTGTGATGCTGAGGAAAGAGCTTGTTTTCAGGGTCAGGCAATCCAGGTTGCATTGCTCTTGTGTGATCTGAAGGCAAGCTACCTTGAACTTCTGGAGGGAAGTTAGCCATGTGATAGCATACAGATATCCTTGCTCTGAAGTCTCCCCATGTCCCCCACTTCCCAGCCACATCACTTGACTGCTGTCTGCCTCAAGTTCCTCACCCACAAAACAAAGATTATGATAAGACTTACTCCACATCTTGGTGTTCAGGAGAATATAAGACAATGAATGTCAAATGCTTAGGACAGTGTTTGGCACCCAGTAACCACTCGATAAATGTTAACCATTATTATTAGTATTATCTCCATTATCTTTGACTTCTCAGTACCTATCAGAATGCCCAAGTCACCATGCAATTCTTATAAATGAACCAATGGACTTAACCCTTCGTAACCTCATTTTCCTTAATTTATGAGATTACTACTCAACTAATGGGCTGTTGTAATTAGATGAGATAGTGTACACAAAGCATCTAGCATAATGCTTCTCTTACAACGTCCAAGTTATGTTGGTTCCTTTGCATTCTCTGCCCTCCCTTGCCCTTGGCACTCAAAATCCTCTATAATTTTACAGGGCATGTCTCTGAGTTGCAGAGTGCCCAAAGCCAACTCAAATTGGCTTACACCGACAAAGGAAAAGTGTCGGCTCAAGAAAGAAAAGTCCAAGGTCTAGCTGAATCCAGAGACTCAAATCCAGGGATCCAAATGACACCATTGGGATTTGGTCTCCTTACAACTCTTTTTTGAGAGTAATTGACTTCCAGATGTTTACTTCACTTTGGGTACATCCTCTCTACGGAGTGGCCTCCTGTAGTTCCAGATTGTTACCAGGGCTCTTAACCTCTCTGTCTCAGGGTTCCCATAGCACCCACCTCAAAGAGTTGTTTTATTTAATATATTGATTATTAGGTGTAAAGTACTTAAAACACCATCCTACCCATAGTAAGCCTCAATACATGGGTTTTTGCTGCTGCTGTTACATTCTTTAACAATTCCAGAGGAAAGGAAACTGCTTCTTCTACTTCTATAAAACTCTAAAAATTGGGTCTCATTGGATCCAAAAATGGTAATAATGATACCTTAATATGATATAATATCCAGACATGGTTCAAATTTCCCCAATCCTATTACTTTTTTGAATAGGATCCAAACACCCAGGCCACACACTTCATCTGATTGATTTGTCTATTAAACTTTACCTCCTAGGTTCCTCTCCATTTCTCTTCTTTGTCTTCTATTTTATTTTTGGATAAAAGTGGGTCCGTGTGTTTTCCCCATTTGGAATTTTGCTAACTGCATTATTGTGGTGCCACCTAGCATGGGATGGAACCTGGCTTTGGAACCAACTTGCTAGGCAACTGGGGGCAAATTCCTTAATTTTTCCAAGCCTAAGTGTTTTCATCCTGAAAGAGGATAATCACACAGCTCATAGCTTTGGGGAAGCTTGAGTAATACATGCAAGGAATTGAGTACAATGCCTGCCTTATAGTTAATTCTAAATTAATTGTTTTTCTTAAAAAGAACTATTGGTGAAGCAACCCAAGTGTCCACTGATAGAGGAATAGATAAGCAAATGGGGGACATACCTATAATGGAATATTTTTCAGCCCTAGAAAGGAAGGAAAGTTTGCAAAGCCTATGGGGATGACCTTTGTAGACATTATACTGGGAGAAATAATCAATCACGAAGGGACAAATATTACAGATTCCTTCTATATGAGAGTAGACAAATTTATATAGAGCGGAAATAGGTCTGAATGGGGATTTACTGTTTTAACAGGCACAACGTTTCAGTTTTGGAAGATAAGAAAGTTCTGGAGATGGATGGAGGTGATGGGTGTGCCACCATGTAGATCTACTTAATGCCAAAGAACTATGGCAGCCTCCAGTTGCTCCCTGCCTTCATTTCTTGCCTCTTGGAGATGGTTGGCACAATTCCAGTGACAGGCTATGATCATGAAGGAAATGGAATTAAACTGCTCTGAAATCCTGGTCCCCATCCTGGCATCCACAAACGGTCATTAAGCACCAGCTCTGAGTTGGGCCTGGCTGAGGGCCACGGTGCCGGTGGAAGAGAGGAAGGGAAATGCAAAGAAGTCTCATGCACAGTTCTGGCCTCAGAGGCCTTGTAGTTCTCACCAGATTTAGGACATGAGACACGGGTGCTAAGGACACCCGATGACAGAGGACATGTGTTTCCCATCATAGGCAAGAGGGAGCAAGCTTTCATTCCTGAGTGAGTTACTGACCTTGAATGGTCTGTCATGGGGACCAGGGATCCCTCCTTCCCCACTGCCCACTCATCTTCGGCCACCATGGGCACCAGCAGGGCCCATGAGATTCTCTGAGGATTTCAGCAGAGACACCCGGAACGGGAGGGTCAGGGGAGATCTAGAACTGCAAAGTCACCCTGACTCAGCAGGGGTGGGCTGGTCCTCTGAAGTTGCCCATCACGAGGAATCCATGAAGAGGGGAGGTCTTCAGGGAGACTCTGCAGAATGTAGGTGGCCAGAGACAGGGGGGAAGGCAGCAGGCTCTAGAGAGACCTTGTCCTCACCAGCATTCTGAGCTGGGTGTGTTCCTGTCCTCGGAGTGTCTGGGTCTCAACCCTATGTCCTCCCAACAACCTCTCCCCTCCTTCAGCCAAGGTGAACAAGGCACAATCTGGGCCCACCCCTGAGGTGGAGTTAGGCCGCACCCTATTTGCCCTTGGAATGGACACCCACAGGAGGGGAGGCAGGAGTCGGGAGAGGGACAGCCGACTCACTGGGAAGTGAGCCCACAGCCTGCTTGCACTGCCATAACAGAGGACCACAACCTGGGTGGCTTCAAAGTCTGACATGAAAGGATTAGCCGGGCTGGTTTCCTCTCAGGCCTCTCTCCTTGGCCATCTTCTCTCTGTGTCTCCACGTGTGTCCTAATTTCCTGTTCTTATAAGCACACCTGTCATGTTGGACAAGGGCCCACCCCCATGATCTCATTTTACCTTAATTATCTATTTAAAGACCTTATTGCTGAACATAGGCACATTTTGAGGTACTGGGGATTAAAATTTCAGCATTTGAATTATGGGTGGCAGGGCCAGGGAGAGAGTGCGAGTCAACCAGTAGGAAGCTAGGGACTCAGCTTGACTGTTCAACATTGCCCCAGTTGAGCAGAAAAGGCTAAATCTATAAGGACAAGCCATTGGATTAGGGACTTTTTAGGAGGGTTGAGACCTTGGCTGAGACCACTCTCTGTAGTTGAGTTGGTACTGAGGGTCTGATAGGTAAAGGCAGTCTGTGGTCAGTGCCCCTGGCAGCCAGGGCAATGGCTCCTGCATTGAGGGGGGGAGTGCTTTGAGAGCCATTGCCCAGTGGGTTCTGTTTCTTGCAGCCAAACAAGCCTGGAGACAAAGTTGTCCTGAGAATGAAATGAGACAGTGATTCTCAGTTCCCTGGGCGTGGGGACTGAGTGTTGGTCATTGTGTGTCTCCTCTCCAGGGAGGACACCACTGGCTGCTGCCCCTCCTACCTCCAGCCCTGGAACCTGTGAACATGACCTTGTTTGGAGAAATGATCTTTGCAGATGTAATTAAGTAAAGCACCTTGAGATGACATCATCCTGGGCTAGCATGGGCCCTAAATCCAGTGACAAGTGCCTTTACAGAGACTCCTCCTCTGGATGAGAAGGAAGGGGAAAGACAGAGAAAAGGTAAGGGGGGGGTGGGAACAGGAGTGATCCACAGGCAAGCCCAAAGGCCAGGAGAGGGGCACGGAGTGGCTTCTCCCCTGGAGCCTCCAGAAGGAGCCAGCCCTGCTGACACCTTTTTTCTAGACTTCTAGCCTCTGCAAGTGTGGGTGAACAATCTGTGCTGTTTTAAGCCCCAAGTTTGTGGTATCTCTGGCAGCCGCAGAGAACTAACGTACGGGTATGTTCAATGATTTTTTTTGTTTGCAGCCTAAATCCTAATGGTTGCAACCTAGCTGTACCCAACATACAGTAGTAAATTTAATATCATTATAGATATTGTTATCAATAATTTTCTTTTTTTTTTTGCAGTTTTTAGCCGGGGCTGGGTTTGAACCAGCCACCTCCGGCATATGGGGCCAGTGCCCTACTCCTTTGAGCCACAGGCACTGCCCAGATATCAATAAATATTAAACGAATGAACAAATGTACTTATTCGTGAGTACCTGATTGAACACTGCGTGTGGTTTCCTTTTGTTTGCTTCCTCGGTGGACAGTAGAGAGGAACTTCACAGAGCGTTCCCTGAGCGCAGCAGGATGGAGAAGGGGACGGTGACTCGGGGGAGGGTTGGCTCCAGCAGAGGTATGGAGCTGGGAGGGTGCGAGCATGTCTGAGGGTTGAGGGTGCACGTACGGGGCAAAGGGAAGCCAGATGGAAAAAATAGGCTGGGGGCCAGCGTGAGGGACTCTAAAACCATTCTGAGCATGGCACTGACCTTTCCCTGTAGGTAATGGGCTGTCATCACAGGTTTTTAACCCAGGAGCAACGTGATAGAAAACGGAGCCTTAGAAAATGAATCTACTCTCATCAGCATTGACTGCAGACCTGCTGAGACAATAAGACAGAGATAAATGGCCACATCCATCCTTGGACATGCACAGCAATTGTCCAAGTGAGCCGCCCTCTACACGGGCTGGGCTTTCCATCACAAACAGCCATCATTCACAGTGACGTGACGGGGCATTACAGTCATCAGTCAAGGAAATTACATAAAGCTGCCGACTATATGTCCTGCCTCCAAGACCTCGGCCCTTTGAGCCCGGCTTTGCCCTCAAGCAAGGATTCCCAGTGTCCCCAGAAGATTCCAGACCTGGAGTCACTTCCCACACACTCCCGGCTCTGACTCCATCTCAGGCCCTGCCTGTGGCCCCCTGGCTGTCTTCAGAGACACTGGTCCTTCTCACCTAGACTTCACGCCCATGCACCAACCCACAGGGAAAGGCCAATCTCCCTTGACAGGCAGGGTCCTCTGCTATGTGGAAGAACGACCAGGCACAGACATGGGTTCAATCCCAGCTTAGCCACTGGGGAGTTTTTGCACTCCCTCAAGCCTCGATTTTCTTGGCTGATAAGAATACCTAAAGCACAGGGCACCTGTGAGGCTCAGGGGAGTGATCAAGTAATGAAATTATTAGGAGACTCAACTCTATTCTTACAGAACTTGTACTGTAACAGCAGAACAAAGCCAAGCTGTCCTCATTTCCAGAAAATCAAAATGGAGTCAAGGGCAGCAAAGGTGCTGTCCTGGGTGTCAGGAGACTCTTGCACCCCGGCTACAAACACCACCCAATCCTATTTACACTACTGCCCAAATTCAACACAGATCCACCACTTCAGCCATTCCAAATGACAGTGGCCAGAGGATCGGTGAATTGCCACATGCTTCCTTGGATAAATAAAATGTGGTGCTCTCACACCACGGGGCTCTGCTGCAGCACTTAGGAGCCCCAAACCAGATGCACATGCACAGTAACGTGGACAGACCTTAGAAAACATAGTAGATAACACTGAACGTTACTGTGTACCAGGCACCTTTCCAAGAACTTGACATAGCTTAACTCACTCAGGCCTCGCAAAACCTCCTGAGGAAGACAACTTCATTATCCGCACAGTCCAGAGAGAAAGGAAGGCACAGAGAGGTTCATTAACCTGCCTGTGTTGTGCTCTGAGTTAGGGGAAGAGCTGAGATTTGATCTGGGCAGTTTGCAGCAAGCTCTACCTTTATACTGTATGAAGAGCATACCCGTGTCCACATATGCAAGTACACGGTGGTGAGACCGTCAGCACACCACCATTCTGCCTGTGAGCTGCTGCTTTGTTCTCAGCCCAGCTCTGCCCTTCCGTGCTCATGCCTGCATCCCGGGTTCCCTTGCCTCTGGCCCTGGGTTGGTTCAGGCAGTGGGACACTCTGGTAGAAGCCTGGAGCAAGGAGAAGGGGAGAGTCAGGGTTATCTCTCTGCCTCTGTTTTCTATGGTTTCCCCCACAACCCTGCACCTCTTCTATGGTTCTGGCTTCTGCCAGATGATCCCACCTCCATTGTTTCAGATCCTTCTGGAAGGCCCCACTTTGGAATGCCAGCCATAAAGACCCAGCTCTTGGACTCTGGTGACATAATTCTTCCCTGATACCTCTAGCCCTGGGAGTGATGGTGGTTTCCTGGGGTTGATAATATCTAGGTCACCTTATCACCCCCCTACTTATATTCTCAGTTCACTCATCACTTGTATAACCAATTCCCTATATTAAATTCCCTCTGTCTGAAAGAACCAGAGTGGTTTCTAATTTTCTTGCCAGATCCTGACTAATAAATGAATGCCCTGGTAGAAGAAGTACAGGCCTGTAAGTCAAGATACCCGGGATGGAGGCCAAGTTCTACCTCCCTGCCATTGTGAAACTTTAATCTCTTTGTCTATCCTTCTCAGACTTTGGATTTCTAATTTGCAATGTTTCTGTTGAATTAGTGGCTTTTTGAAAAGTACAGTCTTACTCAAAATCTCTCTTCTCTCTCCTCCCTATGTACTGTATACACACACACACACACTCAAGATCACAACATTTTTTATATGGATAACATGAATTCAAGGGTATCTGGAAATTGTATTAAAACAATTGCCTATGGAGTGGAAAACAGGGATGAAAAAAAGATTAAAGAGACAAACAGAAGGTTCCTGGTACTGACCAAGAATGAAATATGAAATAACCACAAAACAAGCTTGAGGTTTCACACAAATAATTGTTTACATCCCTTCGTCGATAGACACCACCCAAGTTTGGGGGATGACGACTGACTTGAGACCCAGGATTCAAGGCACACTTGGGTCCACAACACGGAGGCCCCACCCGAGTCTTCCACAAAGCCCGTCAGGGCCTGGCCCCTGTCCTGCCGTGACTTCGTCCCCAGGAGTCCCGTCCTGCGTGACCCTGGCCGCTCATACCTCCCAAGTCAAGGGGTTTCTCTTACTAAGGAGACAGCAGAAAACAAATATGAGGACTCAGCAAGCAGATCCTACCAAAGCAGGGGAGTGACACCTTTTGGGAACCATCTTTGTGGGCTGTGCAGCTGAAGATGAAAGAGCGTCAGGGAAGAAACCAGCCCCTGCGCACTAAAGCAGTTGGAAAGCAACGCAGGACAGTGTGCCCCGGTGGCTCTTAACCTGGTGGCAGCCCACGTGCTGCCATCCGGAACCAGGCACGTTGCTATCCCGTTGCATATTAACCCGTCTGCTTTCAGCGCAAAGGGAAGTTTCTTCTGGCTTTTGCTCGCGCGCTTCTTCCCCGGCCTCTCCGCAAAGACACGGAGGCGGCCGTGCGGCCCGGAAGGCTGCTGGCGCCATCTAGTGCTCGGACGGAGAACTGACGTGCGCGCACTGAGGTCTCCAACGATGGCTATTCTCCCTCCAACCTCCACCTGCTGCTTTAAAAAAAAAAAAAAAAACAATGGCAGAGGTTGCCAATTTGCAGATATTGGGAAATCACTTTACCTTGCAATCTTCAAGGAGTAAATCTCCCGAGACCATTGCCAGACGAACTTGCAGAGGCTGCTAGACAGTTACCTAACCCCCATGGTGCTCCTAGCAAATTGGACATTAGGGGCTTTTAAAACCCCACCAATCACGTGCACAGAATTGTAAGAAAACTACCTAAGGCTTCCTGCAGAGAAAAGTCTCTCCCATGAGAGGTGAAGATCTGCTGCCCAGGGTCCCCCTACTGTCACTATCTCTAAATAACAATTTCAAAACCAATTGTCGGTTCACATTTAAAATTTAGGACCATGTTTTCTGTCCTCCTTACAGGGAAGAGGAGCCTGGCTGTTTCAGGGCTCATTAAACCCTCATTTCGTCCCAAGGATTCTAGGCAGAAATGACTTACCTGACACTTCCTCAGCCCCTGTTTAAGACGCTGTCACCAGGACCAATCCTGAGACATTAACTTTTAGCTGCACCTGCTAAAAAAGGATCTTGATTTCTTTACAATCAGCTATTGTTATCATTCACAGGAAATAATAACATGAGAAATAAGCTTGAGTACTGAGTTGGGGACAAAATCTGGGAATCTGCCATTGTATTTTCGTTCTGAAATAGCCAAGAAACTAAGTATGGGTGGACGTGAATGAATTCATTAATTATCGAAACTATTTTGACCCTTCACTTCTAGAGAGAAATAGGACTGTCTTTTTCTCGCTTTTCGTCAAAGACTTCATTATTATTTTGACCATTCAAAATCTGTCCGGAAGATCCTTTCCTAATAATGCAGCCAGTGATTTCATTTTGCCCGAAGGCCGTGGTCGCCCATCAGCTTGGAGAGGTTCCTTTCCCTGCTCTGCTCTGTTGGGGGTGCAGGAAAATGGCATTGGGTGGGTCAGGAGGTGGGAGGAGAGATTTCCCTCTCTCCAGCAGTGGCAAGGAGGAATTGCCCTTTTATCTTTGAGTTTAGTTGGATTTTGACAGGCCCCTTTTACTTTCCCGTCAGCTTTTCAATTCAGGCAATTTCACGGCTTCTTTTCTGCTGCTGAGATGGTTTGTGGCAGCACAGTTGTTAGATGCAGCCGCAGGCAGAGGAGCCACATTGCTAAGCAGCTCTGCTGGCCCCGGGAGACAGCCTGGACTTAAGGGGGCCAATCAGAGCAGCACCAAGGGCCAGTGTGTCCTGACTAATTATGCAACACAATTACATGGTGGAGAGCTGTCTCTATATGTACTGTCAATGAATTGGAATATCATGAAACAGACCTCATTCAAGTAACAAGCATTTGCAGAGAGCCATGCTAACATGCTGCTGATTGTAATTAGCTGATTAAATAAACTGTGCTAAAGAGAGTTCTAGGCAGAGGGAGCAGTAGCAAGTCCAATGTTTAAGTTGCATGCTTGGCTTGCTTGAGGAAGAACAGGAAGGCAGGGATGGCTGGAGGGCAGGGATGGGAGTCCGGGCTGGGAGGCCACATCATGGACAGCATTCCAAGCCACCATGGGGGACTTCTGGTCTTAGTCCAAGTACAATGGAAAGCTACTCTGGAGTTTGAAGACCATGTTGCTTTAAGCTCCATAGTGGTCTCAAAGTGCCATGTCCTCTGGGATGAAAGGCCCTCCTTAGCCTGGCACCCAGCCATCCTCACCCCACTCCCTTCTCCACATACACCAGCCATTGCTCTCATGCACTATACAGGCAATATCCCTTCATCTGCCCAACAAACTCCTACCTATCCTTCAAAACCCTGTATACCTGTCACTACTCCCATCAATCCTTCCTTGACTTCCTCAAACTGTGAACTGCCTGTTCTTTACTCCAGAACGTTTCGGACACAATCTCATCATACAGAGGCTGAGTCATATCTTTAAGGTTCTCTCTGCTCCCCCAAGACTAGAAGCCCTAAAGAGGGGGACCTGGTGCTGGGCCGAGTCAGAGCACGCAGAGTAGGCATATTCTGTTCTCTCTGAGTGCGTGTGTGAACAAGAAAGGAGCGGAGGACAGCTTAACACACACTCCCTGCCGGGGCCACTCCACAGTGTGAAGAGCGGAGCAGCGCTTGGACTGGGGACTGGGCTGCCGGGGTTCATGTCCAGCCTACGCCAGTCACTCCCCAGGTGACTTTGGGCGAGTTGCTGGGCACTGACTTCCTCATATATGAAATAGGGATGGTCCTAATCCCACCCGATCCCCAGAGAGTTGCTCAGAGGATTAAATAAAATACGAAGCACTTAGAATGGGACACTACACCGTAACCCTTTGCCAAGTGCCAGTATTACCCTGGCAGTTTTTGTTGTTGGGTGGGCAGGGTCTACAGGATGCAGAGGGGGGATGTCTGTGCGGGCCGTGGGCATCTCGGAGGGAAGAGACCCCTGCTGCTTCTTCAGCTTTCTCTGGCTTGCTCAGTATAGGAGGGGGCTTTGGTTCCAGGGAACTGTTTTCTCATTAGTGTCCCTCCAGTGCCAGGGGAAAGTCACACTGCTTTCATTCCCAAGCTCCTCCTTACTTTCCTGTGACGACTTGCTGTTTCCTTCTACGGAAGGAGCTGTTTCAAAAGGTGTTCAGCCTGTCAGTGGCCTTGAGCAAGGGGTGTCTGCTGGCATGGATATGAGAGAAGGGAACATTTTTACACTGCTGGTGGGACTGCAAACTAATACAACCTCTTTGTTAGGAAGTAAACCTAACTAGCTCAGTCACTTACAGATTGTGACACCAAGTAACTAAACCTCAGTCTGCTAAAAAAGAAATCGGGGATCACAATACCTGTCACACGTTTTCATGATAATTAAAGACAGTAAAGTTTCTGATGCACAGTTGTGTCTCTAATTTTGCCAAGTGATTTAATGTCTCTGTGCCTTAGATTCCTCGCTGATAAAATAAAGATCTAGGCAGAGTGTGGTAGCTCTCGCCTGTAATCCTAGCACTCTGGTAGGCCAAGGCTGGTGCATTGGTTCAAGACCAACCTGAGCAAGAGTGAGACCCCGTCTTTGCTAAAAATAAATTAGCCAGGTGTTGTGGCAGGGGCCTTATAGTCTCGCTGCTAGGGAGACTGAGGCAAGAGGATTGCTTAAGAACGAGAGTTTGAGGTTGCTGTAAGCTATGATACCATGGTACCCAGGGTGACAGAGTGAGACTCTATCTCAAAAGAAAAAATATATATATGCCTTCTGTATTTGCCAAGTGAAGAAAATAAATGAATGAAGGGCGGTGCCTGTGGCTCAGTGGGTAGGGTGCCGGCCCCATATACCAAGGGTGGAGGGTTCGAACCCAGCCCTGGCCAAACTGCAACAACAAAAAAATAGCTGGGCGTAATAGTGGGCACCTGTAGTCCCAACTACTTGGGAAGATGAGGCAAGAGAATTGCCTAAGCCCAGGAGTTTGAGGTTGCTGTGAGCTGTGATGCCACGGCACTCTACCGAGGGCAATAAAGTGAGACTCTGTCTCAAAAAAAAAGAAAGAAAAAGAAAATGAATGAATGAATGCATAAATAAATAAATATCTGTTTTATAAAGTCATGATGAGGGTTAAATGAGATTATGGCTATAAAGTGTTTAGCACAATGCTTAGTTCTTAAGAATCTATTATTTAGAGCTCACAAAACTCCTGCAAGATATCAAAATATGATTTTCAGAAAGCTAAAAGCATGGCTGTTATAAAATATGGAATGAATACATGTCAAATTATTATTCGACTCCTTAATTAATGAGGAAACTTTGCCATCCGGCAAAGTTGACTTACATAATATTAAGGTGTCTGTAGGCAGGAGAAAAGAAAGAAATACTATGTTAGAGTGAGATTGCTAGTTTGGGTACAAAACGGTTCTACATGGCAATAATATTATAGGCTATCTTTTCTACCAATGATTTCCACCTCTGCAGGATGAAAATCTGCATGCTAACATGTGATGGGCAGTGTCTGAGCCCTCTTTAAATGTGAATAGCTAAGTCAACCTAAGTAAGTTCTCCTAGAGATTTAAACCCTCCTTGGTGAGCGTGGATGCTTCAGTATGATATCAGAAGGGCACGCCGTGAACATACATCAAAACATTGCATTAAAAACCTTACAGACACTCACGTTTGCCAATTAAAAGTAAATTTTTAAAAGGCAGATAGTTCTTTCCCTGCTTTATTTCCATTTTTAAAAATTGTTAGTAGAAGTAATTCTCAATTATTGAAGAGACTTTTGCTGATTTCTTAATGGTGACCTGGAAGAGTATGAATTGGCAGGGGGACAGTGGAGGGAGAGTGACTCGATAAGTGAAAATAGTCTCTCTTCAGTATAGGAGGGGGCTTTGGTTCCAGGATGCCTGAGCACAGCAAAATGTGCTCACACTCAAGTCCTGCAGTTTCCCCCGCAGGACCTGCACGTACCCCAAGGGTCAGCCCTCCATAGCTGCAGGTTTTGAAGACTGAGAATACCGTATTTTCTGTTTGCTTGGAAAAACTCTGCAGATAGGGCTGGCAAGGTGGCTCATGCCTGTTATCTTCACACCCTGGGAAGCAGAGGTGAGAGCATCCCTTGAGCTCAGGAGTTTAAGCCCAGCCTGAGCAAAGGGAGACCTCACCATCTCTACTAAAAATGGAAAACTTAGCTGGGCATTGTAGGGGATGCCGGTAGTCTCAGCTACTTAGGAGGCCGAGGCAGGAAGATCGCTTGAGCCCAAGAGTTTGAAGTTGCTTCAAGACTGACACCATGACAGTTTAGCCTGGGCACCAAAAAGAGACTGTCTCAAAAAAAAGAGAAAAGTCCGCAGATAAGTGGATTAGCACAGTTCAACCCACATTGCTCAAGAGCCAAACTATAGTTGACTTCATCCTACGTGAACTTGGAGTTGGCCAGTCAGCCCTGGGAAGACGTCCAGGGTAGCTGAAAGATGAGAAGTCCAGTGAGGAAAGCGGAGAGAGACTTTGCTGGCCAGGAGGTCCCTGAGAAAGGCAGAGAAATGAATGTGGAGCCGGGCAGTCCCAGCCCGGGGAGGCCGGCAGTTCGGCCTGGCCACAGCGGCACTAGGCACTATCGGCACTATCGTGTCATTACAGATGAGCGGTTAATTAACTTGTCCGAAGTCTCACAGGTAGGAGCAGAAGAACTGAGAGGTACAAAGTCCATTTTCTCTTCCCACTCCACTCTCTTCCTGCTGCTGTTTAAAATCTGCCCTCCAGGGACAAAAGGTCTGCAATTTGCACTTTAGTGTTAATTTAAACCAGTGCTTTGGTTCTCCTGGGGCAGTTTGAATTTTAGGCCTGGTTTTGGGGAAGTGCAATGGAAGGTGTAGACCCGTCTTAAAGGAATCATGGGCATCCCAGCAGCAGGATGGTACCGGAGGGGAGGGAAGTCCTTGAAACCCCAGCACCCCCAGACAGACAGGCTAAGACTGTTTAGCAACCGAGCATCAGAAAGAGACTGGCACAGGTGGAGAAAGTGCTGTCTTTATCACCCAGATGTCGGCTCCTCTTACAAGCCAGTTAGGTTTAATGAGAAAATGTAGGCCTCCAGGCCCGAAGGTGGAGGTAACAGGATCCTCTGAAATATTCAGACTTATAAAATTGGATGCGGTTTAATTGCCTGAGAAGTTATTCAAGACTTGCCCCTGCCGGCCCTGGTGGAGCCCGAGATCGCTGCTGGGTAAAGACGGAGGTGGGGGAGGGGGCAGGTTAAACCCAATAGCTCTCATCATTCTACACTTTAAGATCATTAGCGAAGTCCCAGATGCATATGGCCAGGAAGAAAATAAGATTCACGGCCTCCAGTGTCTTAGTAACTTGTATTCGGAAGAGACCAGGCTGCTCTCTCCCAAGGTGCTAACTGCTAACTCTCTCCCACAACCTCCTCACTCACCTGCTCGGCCCCTCGGCCAGCACCCTTCCTTCTGAAATCCTCCAGCTCCACTCCAGCCTCAGCCCTCCTTGACTTCTCAGGTCCCAGAGGAGAGGGCAGCATGGTTTTGGTCTTTTCCCCATCCATTCATTGAGGGCACATGTATCAAGTACCCTATGTTGGGGCAGGGATGGGGAATAAATGTAAAGGGCCACCATTTCCGACCTCTCGTGGAGCTCTTCTTCCTCCACTGCAGTCGTGAGTTACACAGAAGAGGGTCCCGAGACCAGATGACAGAGTCCTTGTGGGCTGGTTTGGAAGTGGGAAGAGGAAGCTGGAGCAGCCCTGAGTTTAATCCTCGGTGAAAGCCCCTTCTACCTGGGGCTGCAGCCCTGTGACTTCCAGGGGAGATCTTGGGGTTTGGTGAGGGTTATAGGGGTTACCACACACTTCCTGGCTCAGAGAAAGTGAGACTCCCTAAGCCTTTTTGGACACCAAACCAGGACTTGTGAAGACATCTGGTTAAACACAGATGACATCAGAAACATGGGCATTCATCGTCGCTTAAATGAAACCCAGATTGCGAAGTGCAAGGGAGAAAGAATCAGAACGATCTGGCCAGGATTTGGTCCACATGCCAGAGGACTGACTCAAGGCAAGGAACAGATTCCACAGGCCCCCAGCAGTCCCTAAGCTCTTAGTAAAAATATCAAAATAGGCGAAAGTGAATCCTCATTGGCAGAGGCAATACCATTTCCCCAGGGATGTTCAGAATTATAGCATCTTGGTGGTGGAGGGGACCTTAAAGGCCAGCAAGGGATCTGAAGCTGACAAATACTTGGGGGAGCACCAGTTTCAAGCTCTGTGTCTTTGGGCGTCTCCCTTTTTCTGTAAAAGGAGACAAGGTACCACCATCCAGGGCTCCAAAGGTGCTTATAAATACTTAGCATAGTGCCCGGCTCAGCATAAATGCTGACAAAGTGGTAGCTCTTATTCTAACAATTGTTGCTACTTAATCCAACACCATAGCAATACTGGCTTCCCCCCTAAAGGTGCCTCCTGCCCATTTTCAACAGTTGCCAGGCCATGACTCCCTGAATAACTTTGTGTAGAGAAGCACACAACTCCCACCTCTTTCACTGAGGAACTTAAGGTCCTTGAACAAATTACTTCAGTTAGCTAATGGGTCACAAAGGTTACATCACTCAGCCTTTCAGTGCCTCAGTTTCCTCGGCTGGGAGAGGATGAGGATGATCATACCTGCTCCATACAATTATCATAAACTGAATTCGGTAACTTACCATACAAACACACTTAGAAGGGAGCCCAATACGAGCAGGTGCCCAATAATGAGCTGTTATTGGTGTAACTTCTATCCTTTGGCTTAACCTGATTCTCTCAAACTTTATTTGTTTTAAATCTCAATAAACTGTATCTTGACAAACCCAGTGAATCATCTAACCACCAGCTACACCCTAGAACTGGGACTGGCTTCAGAGGCACGCACCCTGTGCCCTTGACCAGAACCCCCTCTCCAAGGGCCCCACTCTGGGCTCAGTGCTCCATAGTCTCCAGCTTGAAGTTCTCAATAACTTTTGAACAAAGGGCCCTGCAATTTCACTTTGCACTGCCCTTGCAAATTCTATAGCTGGTCCTTCCTAGAACAGTGGGATCGCTGGTCTCCGCTTGGCGGGGCCGCCCTCAGCAGAGCCCAGTCCTCCTTCTGACCCTGCCTTCCCTTGCGTGCAGCAGGTGGGTGGGCTTGGGCTTGACTGTCCTCATTGCCCCCACCCCTCCACCTCTCCCTGCTCCTTTCTGCTTGACCATCAAGCTCAGCACTGTTTGCCCGAGGGGCTCACCTCCTCCTCCAGGGTCCTCTCCTCCTCATCAGGGTGTTGGTAGAAGGGCTTCAATGACCTTTTTGTTGTCTTGCAGTGGCAAGAGGGGACAGCATCTTTGGCAGAATGGAAAACCCATAAAGGTTGTGGAGAGTAAGAATTTCCATTTCCTAACCTAGACCTGAAGTGTGGGTGTTAGCAAAGGGTTCATGATGGGGGTGCTTGAGTGAAGGACGGTCTGACGGCTTTGCCAAGAAAATCAGGAATAATCTATTAGCACACCTCACAGTGGAGAGCTTGGACACCCTCATTTCCCGGAGGACACGTCCCCAGGGTCAATTGTCCTCTCCTTTCTTCTGTCTCTAAGAAGATAAAACTGCCTTAACGCTCAGCAAACAGAATGTCCACCAGGAATTTTTTGGTCCTGCTTGCTAGGTAAGAAAATCTGCAGGAGAAAGGAAATGGATTCAAGATGAAAGAAGGTGGCATGTGCTTTAAGATGCAGAAAACATGCTAAGGGGTTGGTGTTTGGGGAAGTCTCATGTCCCTCAAATGGAAGAAAGGCACCAGCTAGACTAAGGGCACAGCTGCCTGTGTTGTCATCTCTAACGCACAGTGGTGACTGCCACAGTGAGAAGAGCAGGTCGACCCAAGCTCTGCTGAGACCTGGGCTCTGCGGAATCCCCAAGGCTGAGGTGTCCCACATGGTCCCAGTGAAGGGGAAAACAAGGCCTCAAATTCCTTTCATGCCTCTTATCTACAAAGCCCCTGGGTTCTTGCAATCTGACACAGAGCCTAAGACTGCTAAGAAGGCAGATGGGGTGCCGGGACAATCTTTCTTCCATTTCCCACTGAGTGAACTCCCCTTTAACTGGAAGAACTGCTTCCCAGGGCACATTCTGGGGCTGCCTCCTTCAAGTAACACCCGGGTAACACAGGCTGTGATCTGCCCCCAGGGACATCTGAGTGTCAGCCCACATGAAGGGCAAGAGCGTCCCAGGCTCCTGGGCCTCCTCCAGCCCTAAGAATCTGCTCCATGAACTGAGAGCCTAGAGGCTTAAAGGGGGATCTCAGTGGCTAGTGACAGTCTTCAAAGCCCAGCACACTTCACCAACATAGGCCCTATTGACAGCCAAGACTGTTGTTGCTGGAATGTTTACTCAGCCAACGTGGAGAGCAAGAAAAGCAGCTGTTCTAGCCATACCACACCCTGGGACATAGTCCAGGGGGAGCTTGGTGGGAGTGGGCAGCTACGTTCCCCAAGGGAGCCTTGGGCTGGGGATTTTAAGTTGGCAAGTTCATCCTGGGGCTCTGGAATGCCATGGAAACCTCATTCTGCAAGACTGGTGGTGAAGAAGGGGAACCCCAACTCCTGGCAGACTTTGGGGTAGTGGCAAGAAGAGACATGGCTTGGCCACAAGGACACAGCTGGGGTCTTGACCTTGCCACCCCCTCTCTGATTGAGTGTGGATAAGCCGCTTCCCCTCCCTCAGCCCGCTTCCTCCTTCCTAATTCTGCGGATCTGCAGCAAGCAGCTTCCTAAGGGAGCGTCCATCTCTGGTTTTTGATGATTTGAATTCATGGTGTCCTGAGTTGTGGACAACTTGTGGGGGATGAGGAAGCTGCAGAGAACTGACTGGTGATTTCCCCCAAGTGTTGGGCCACTGGGGAAGTTCTCACTACAGTAAATAGCCAGGGCCCCACGAGGCAGCTGTGGGTGTAGGATTAGCTGAAATTCGGTAGCAGAAGGCAAGATGGGCTCATTAGACTTACCTGTGTAAATTGGCACCTTTCACCGCAGAGTGTCCTAAGGAGAGGAGGGGAGGGTGAAGAAGACAGCTCGGCAGGCAGGAAGCCCTGCATCTATCTGTACACCAGGCTGACACCGAAATGAGGCTGTAGCAGCATATTTAATGACACGGAAAAATGTTCAGTGATAAGGTAAAAAAAAAAAAAGCAGGTTATAAAAAGCAGCATATGTAGGACGATCCTCTTATTATAGGGAAGAAATATTTCCCTCTAAAAGTACAGACACACAAACGGGCACACACGGGAAGGCCCTAAAATGCAAGGATGTCGGGATTTCCTGTGGTTTTTGTTTTTTTCTTCGTGTTTTCCTGCATTTTCCAAGCTTTTTGTAATCATTTAGAAAATATTTTGTTCACAGAACCCTTGGGAAGCTAGCCTGGCTAGCGCGCTGGCCTCATAAACACAGCTTCCTCCCGGGGACAGCCCTGCTGGTGGCCTTGACGAGGGCTCAGCTCTGAGGCGGCCATGTCTTAATTTATGCACACCCATGGAGGTTTAGTATTTCAGTACTGAGAGACTTAGGGGGATAATCTGATTGGAAAGGAGAAATTGCAGTTACATTTAAAATAAATAATGTCGATCATCCACATTAAAAAAAAAAGTCAGAAGGACTGGAACCTCCTCAGTCCTCTCCTTGGGGTGGGTCATTGGGCATCTGGCACTCTCCGGCCTCAGCTCTCTCCCCGAGCACAGATGATTGGACCAAGGATGATCAGCTGACTCGATTTGCAGCCAATCCGAGAGCCAGCTTGTCCTCTATGCAAAAAAGCAGAGTAAGGGCCCTGCGGAGTTACCTGTGGCGCACGTCTGGAGAAGGTAGAAATAATTATTAAAATGAATAGATGAATGGTGGGAGAGCTTTGGGGTTTTAGAGGGTTATAGAGATCAGAGGAAGGACAAGCCAAATGGTAACAAGAAAGCACAGAGGAAAAGTGAGGGAGAGCAGAGTCGCTACGTTTCTTGGTCTGAGTTCCTTCAGAAGCAGACTCAGATAACGACTTGAGTGCAAATACTTTATCTGGGAAGTGGTCCCAGGAAACTCCAGTAGGGGAGTGGGGAGGTGACACGGGGAAGAGCAGGCAGCCAATAAGTGGTGTGTGACCGAGTCAGCCCCAGCAGTCGGGGCGTATGACACAGCTTACTCAGGAGCAAACTGTGTCATACGCATACCTCAAAATTATCCCTAGCCTCGAGCTTAGGGAGCTGGGACGTTCATAGCAGCTCCCTGGAGGCCGTGGTTGAGGGCTGCTTTTATAGATTTGATTTCCTAACATTTTATCCTTGCGCTTGTGGAAGGAGCTGCCTTCTGTGGCTCCAAAAAAAAAATCCCCTGGGCACAGAGCTGCAGATATACTGACAGTTGGAATTAGAGGCACAATGAAAGCCCTGAGAAGACGAAGGAGAGGCTCTGGGGGTGTCTGCCTCACCCAGAGAGAAGCCTACAGACAGCTGGACCCTGAGGCCGTGTGAGATGGTCAGAGTGGTCAGCCTCTGAGTGCCCTTTTTTTTTTTTTTTTACTGCTCCTCGGTTCTTCAGATTTATTACTATAAGCCCCCAAGACTTGAAGTGGAGTAAGTCCTACTAAAACACTAACATGGAATAGGGCAGGAGGGACCCCTGTTCTCCAGGACTCCACACCTTCCCTGGCCCCCCCACAGGGAAAGAACTGGTCTATGTTATCTATGGTTTAGAAGTTTTAACAGATAATGTCACCTTGGATTGATTCTCAGAAAATTCGGAGTTTAGGTTATGTACCTGATGACTCGCCTCATCCTCGGTGACTGTGCTGAGAAACTGCACCAGTTTCCCCGGCGCAGGCTGAGAAGCCTGAGAGGCTCCTATGCCTGTCTGCCATTGGCTCCACCACGTGGCCTCATCCCGCACACACTGAGTCTGCTCTGCCGGACACTGCCCCCAAGAGACATCATAGGACCTCATTGTCCAGTAGGGGGCAGACAAGTACACCAAGGATTTCCGCAGAGTGTGGTGAGTGTTAAAATGCGTCTGTGTTCACGGCAGCGGCGGGGAGCGTGAAGGCAGAAGAAATGAATTCTGCTCATGGGAGTTCTAGAAGGCTTCAGGGAGGAAGTGGCTTTGGGGCTGGGTCCTGAGGGATGAGTGAATGTTTACCAGGTGGGCAGTCTAGGGGAGACAGCAGGGAAGACCAATTCAACTGGGGAGCATGGTTAAGCAAAGCCCTGGGCTGGGTGAGCCCAGCAGACTTGGAACATTGACAGAGACAGAGAAGGCTAAAAGGAGGATGAGGCTAGAGAAGCCCCCACATTGGTTGTGCAGCCCTTCATGTGTTGGTCTGAGTGTGAATGGATTCACTAGTCATGGAGACCCACGAAGGTTGCCTAGGGGAACTACAAAGTGCAAAAGCCCTGGAGGGAGTGTTCTTAGAGAGACTTTCCCACCAGAGCGCCAGATAAAGTAGGGACTGAGCTAACACCACCACCAAAGGTTCTTTTCGAATATTCACTGAGGACCTGCCATGTGCACAGCCCTAATGAGGCACTGTGGGGATGAGAATTACCCACCCCTGACCCCTGGATAATGTCACTTCAAAATAAGTGGAGAAAAAAAATGGGTAGGCCTACAATTAAAGAATAACTGTGGCGGGACGGGAAAATGCAAGTGCTATTTTAAGATCTAGAAGAGGAGTTCTGAGGGACAAAATTAGTCTTTGTTCACCAGAAGGTTGCACAAATCATCCAAACTGGGTTGAACGGTGTCTCGCCCAGATCCACGTCTATGGGGAAGTCTCAGAATATGACCTTATTTGGAAATAGGGCAGATGTAATCAAGTTAAGAGGAGGGGTACACTGGATTAGGACAGACCTTGAATCCAATGAGACTTGCATCCTTATAAAGAGAGGGAGATTTGGGGACACGCAACATACATATGGGGAAAACACTATGCAGCTTTGGCGGTAGAGCCGGGAGTGATGTGGCTGCAAGATAGGGAATGACAGGGACTTCCCACGGTCCCCAGAGATGAGGAAGAGGTGAGGAAGGACACTTCCCTCAGTCCCTCAGGAGGAACATGGCCTTGCTGACATGGTGATCCAGACTTCTAGATTCCAGCACTGAGAGAGAATAAATCTGTGTTGCTTAAAGCCACCCAGTTTGTGGTAACATGTCACAGCACCCCCGCCAAACTAATACACTAATTGAAGAAGAAAAAAGGTTTCTGGACTGACTGAGCCAGAAGGAAAGAGGCAGAACAAAGAGAAAATGAAGCGAAGCTGCAATGGAGGGGTGGGGACCCTGGCAGGCAAGGGGAAGAAAGGAAACCACTGCCGCGGTGGGAGCGGCACTTCAGGATAAGACACCAGGAAGGTGTGCTCACCACGGATGCCGATGGCTGAGGGGCTTCTGAGAAAGCAAAGTCTATTTAGGTGGTGGAGAAAATGACAGTCATGCTCCCTTCTTGTCCCTAAAGTCACCCTCAAACAGCAAGAATAGAAACTGTCCAATACTTCTTTGCTGCGTCATGGCGACCCTCTGTCATCCTGCACTGTGATGTGGGAAAAGGGAAACTGAAAGAGCAATGACCAGCCTCATGGCAGGAGCCGGGAGGGTGCCTGAGTGCCTGAAAGGGGGACAGTGAAGAGAATCGAGATCGCTGGCTCCGCCTGGCCTGTGAGGCACTGAGTATGCACAAAGGGAAGACGGGGCTCTCGGGCATGATAGGAGACATCTTTGAGGAAGTGAGTAAGCAGCAGCCTACCGCCCAGGTCCCCCTGCTGCTTTCCCCGTTAACTCCCCAACCCCACCTCTATGTAGCTATGAGATATACATTAAAAAAGAAAAATGGGACCAGGTACAGAAGCTCATGCCTGTAATCCCAGCACCGTGGGAGGCTGAGGCAGAAGGATCCAGAGCCCAGGAATTTGAGACTAGCCTGGGTAACAATGTGATACTGTCTTTACAAAAAAATTTTTAAAAATCAGCCAGGCCTGGGCAAGCCACCTGGCCCCTGTCCAGAATGCAAGGGTGACCACTGAAGGGTGGCCTGTCCCCAGAGGCAAAGGCCTCCTGGAACAGGGACCCCATCGGAGCCCAAACTGGACTGAGAGTGCCTGGGGCAAATTCTCATGGCTCCAGCTTGTGTCATCACCCCTCAAGAGCCCCAGGTTTGCCTTATAG